>JANHZT010009156.1:107394-120015 GCA_032468215.1 Stegonotus admiraltiensis | reverse complement strand
AGTGGCTCCTCAGGAGGAGGTCTCCTCGAGAGTAAGGCTTGGGGCTAATTGGCCATTCCCCTAGCCTATTTAAGGAAAGACAACAACTGATGCAATTTGCAGGAAACATTCATATTCCTTGGCATCTTGATTCTAAAAACGTTTGATTCAGCTCGTTTCTCTCATCAGTTTTCCTGCAAATTGCTTCTGGGCATTCTGCCAACCACAGTAAGATTACAGTTATCTGAAATACTGTACCTCAGAATTGAGTTATTCTTTGGATTTTTGTCAGCTGTTAATGAAGTTAAATTAACAGCCCTTGTTCAGAAAAGACTGATTTAAACTGTATTTGTGCTTGAACAACTACTAAGAAAGCTCATTAGTAGTCTTTAATTGGTACACTAAGGTTTGTATGGACTGTGTGTGTGCTGTGTTCTTTGGGGTCCGTAGCTGGGGCAGAACAATGCCCCACTAGTGGATTCCACTTACCTTCGCTACTGGTGTGGAACCGGGAGCGCTCACGTGTGGTGCTTCTGCACATAACCTTCCATAGCATGCGCAGAGTGTCCGTGATGACGTCTGGGTGGAGCCTCCCACCGCCGCCACTGAATCATAATTCGCCGTGATGGCGAACCTATGGCACGTGCCAGAGGTGGCATGCAGCGCCCTCTCTGCGGGAACGCAAGCCGTTGCCCCAGTTCAGCTCTGCTAAACATGTGCCTCCCGCCAGCCACCTGGTCTTCGGGTCTCTGCTGCGTGTATGCACAGGGACCACACCCCCATGCGTGGGGGGGCGGGGTACATGCAGGGGGCTATGTGTACATGTGCAGGGGGCAGGGCATGTACAGGGGGACTGTGTGAGCATGCATGGGGGCATGTGTGCGGGGAGCACATGTGCATGCACAGGGGGCATGCGTGGGGGCCACACACGTATTGCATTTTGGGGGTTCGGGCATGCATGCGTGCATGCGCACACGCATGCACATGCTTTGGGTACTCAGTCTGGAAAAAGTTAGCCATTGCTGCTCTAGAGCAGGAGTGTCAAACTTGATTTCATAGAGGGCTGTATCAGGGTTGTGTTTGACCTTGGGGGCCCCAAGCGGGGAAGGCCAGCTCATCAGCCTTCTCTACACAGGTAGATCTCAACTTACAACAGTTCATTTAGTGACCGTTCAAACTTACAACGGCACTGAAAAAGTGATTTATGATTGTTTTCACATTTACAACTGTTGCAGCACCATGGTCATGTGGTCAAAATCTGCATGCTTGGAAACTGACTCATATTTATGATGGTTGCAGTGTCCCGGGGTTATGTGATCAGATTTTTGTGACTTTCTGACAAGCAAAGTCAATGGACAGGCCAGATTCACATAACAGCAGTGTTACCACTTTAACAGCTGCAGTGATTCACTTAACAACTGTGGCAAGAAAGGTCGTAAAATGGGGCAAAATTCCCTTAACAAATGTTTCACTTAGCAACAGAAATGTTGGGCTCAGTTGAGGACTACCTGTAATGAGTTTTATATTATACCGAGGGGCAAACTCCAGAGACTGACACCTGCAGATAGTGTTAAGGCCTTCACAGAATCATTTTCAAGTGGTTTTCCTCAGCATATCCCTATACTTGGTTTGCCTTGGTGCTCCACCAGGCATCTTGTACTTTAGGCAGTTTATTCTGGACTATTCTACAAATGCTGTTAAAGGTGTTTTTCTTGGCAGCTGATAAGTCATTCTAACAGACAAGTCGAAGGTGATGCTCTTTAGGAAGTACCTGTACCTCTTCATCATTCTCACTGAACCTCAACACTGCCAGCAAGGTGTTGGTCAGCAAGCTTAGTTTTAAGCCTTCAGCCAGTGCTGAAGCTGTCCTGGGGCTCTTCATCTTGGCCCCATTAATCCTTTTCCATGGTCTTGTTTCCTAGTGGTCACCACTTGGGTTGGACGTGGAGCTTCATTTTGGGGACTGAGCCTGTGATCTGTCCAACGTTTGGTACCACACGTGGTCTTGCTGACTCTGCCTGTCTTTTCTCTTGATAATGACATAATCAGTAAGATGCCAATGCTTAGAATGGAGGTGCATCCAGGAAGTCTTCTTATAGGTGCTTAACAGAAACCTGTTTGTGGGGATGAGGTCATGTGTTGTACAGGTCTGCAGTAAGATAGCCCATCATTACTGCTACACTTGCCCATTCCATGTCTTCAAGTGGTTGCTTGCCAGGTTGTTGAATTGCACCCTATTCTTGCATTAAAATGTTGGATTAGATAGAATCAGGGCAAAGCAGTTTCAAATTCTTTCTTGTGCCAATCACTTATTCTGAACTTAATCTATCCCACAGGTTCTTACTAATCAATGATCATAAACAATTTAATTTATTATTCGCCTCTTGGGATGTCCATGAGACTAAAGGATTGTGTGTGCGCACGCATGAGAGGATGGGAGGGGGTGGTACATACAGTAATTTACAATTTGAAACACACTATTTTGCATAATAGTTAATATTTGAAACAGGCAGACTATCACTTTGAAAGTACTTTTAAGCTCATTTTGAATGCTACATGACTGTTTCAAATGCCAAATATTTTGCACACCTCTGACAGAAGAGCTTCTCCCTTTAAACAAATACAGAGTATTCATAATCAGCCACCTTTTTCAGGCACTAGAATTCATCCAGTGATTTTGCATAGTTGTTTTTTTAAAAAATGTCCAATATCTAACTTCCAAAACTTCTAAAACTTTTTAAAAACAATTTTTAAAATAAAAACTTGAAAGGCTGTATTGCAAGATTCCACAAGCATCATCTGAAAGTGCAAAGCTTAAGGCATCCATGTGTCATACAGCCAATCACACAAAAATTGGATTGCAGTGATCAGGGGAAAGAAAATCAGCTTGCACCCACCTATCCCTCACACTGAACAAGGGTCAGAATTTTGTAACATCTAGAGAAGCTTCACCACTTACAGGTAGTCCTCGACTTACACCAGGTCATTTAGTGACAGTTCAAAGTTACAACTGCACTCAAGTGAGTTGTGACCGTTTTTCACGGTTACAACCTTTCCAGTATCCCCATGATCATGTGATGAAAATTCAGATGCTTGGCAACTATTTCATACTTATGACAGTTGCTGTGTCCCAAGATCATGTTCATCATCTTTTGCAACCTTCTGACAAGCAAAGTCAAAGGGGAAGCCAGATTCACTTAACAATTGGGTTACTAACTTATCAACTACAGTGATTCACTTAACAAGTGAAGCAAGGTAGGTCATAAAATGGGACAAAATTGGACAAAATTCAGTCAATAAATGTCTCAACAGAAATTTTGGGCTCAATTGTGGTCGTACATTGAGGACTATCTTTACTAAATTACGTCAACTATACATAATCACAAGAAGATCAGGAAGAAATCAAGGGATTTTCCTGGCTGCAAACACTGAATGGACAGCATACACTACACAAGAGTTACTAAGGGAAACTTCCTGTACTTTGTGACATCAGACTATAGAAACCTTCAGTTCTCTCACTTGCACTATAGGTACGTCCAACTTTCACTATCAGTTCTAGAATCTCAAATAAATATTTCAGAAATTGGCATTTTTAACTTTTCTGACAAATCCCGACAAACTACATGTTTTTGACAGTTGAAATAGTACTGTATTCCTCTTTTAAAATAATTTTTGATGGCTAGCCTCTTTGAGAAGTGTTCTAAAAAACTAGGGTTTTTTTTTTTAAATGAAAATAAAATACGGAAAGCAGCAGGGTCTTTTGTACCATGACTTTTCTGCTTTCCCTGAAAGTTTGCTTCTTCCATTTCAAGACCAGCTATGGTTCATCTCTGTCATGGGCCTCCCTTTCTATATTTTTAATTTCACATTAATTCAGTATCATAGCCACAAAAGCTATGACGTCTGATGGGGGAATGGTGAGAAACATTGCTACAATATAATAACCGTGGGTTGTACATTAAAATACCCTTTGCCAAAGTGTAAATACAGCTGCACACATTCCTGGGGCCTTGAACTACCCTAATGAAAAACAGTACCTTAAATACACAGTTTGACATTTGAAAAGGATATTCTACAGAGCTACTGTTGATGCCTGAGCAACAGTATTCTTTATTATTTATTTTCCTTAGGAACCTTTTGTGCCCACAAAATCTGATTCTCTTCAGAGACCGACTATAAAAAAAAATGTTACAGTACAACAATCTATAATCAATGATGGTAGAAATGACTACACCTGTCTTATGTCAGTGACGTATGAAGTGACCGTATAAACAGAAGCAGAATAACTCTGGATGTTATGAGAATGCTATCTCTTCGGAGAAAAAGCAAACAAAAATACTGTACACTCAAATCCAGCAAGGAGAATAATATAAAACACGGGTGTCAAACTTGAGGTGTCATATTGCTGTCACGTGATGTTTTTCCCCTTTGTGGAGCTGGGGTTGGAGTGGCATGTGTGTGATGCATCCAATCCATGGGTCGCCAGTTTGATACCCCTGATATAAAGTACCCAGGCAAGACTATTGTGGTTTCCTATCCTAACATTCCCAGTTTGCCCATATAGGCCAAGAAAACTTTTTAAGTTAAGAGTTTGTCCTTGTTTTAGTGACAGTTCACAATTGGAACAGTGATCAAAAAGTAACTTAATGACCAATCCTTGTGTTTACTTCTCAAATCTGTAAAGCAAAGCTGAAATAAAATCATGGTCCTGGTTTCACTCAGGTCCTTTGCTTAACAACCAAGCTGCTGGGCCATATTATGGACACTAAGTAGGACTACCTGTACAAGAAAAGTGCTTCGTCCGCCCCTTTTTTGTACACACTTTTAAAAAGCACTCAATGAAATCCAAATGCCCAGGGGATGAAGTTAGCAGAGAATCTTAGTTCCGTCCTGCACCCACAGGCACCTTCAATCTTCAGTGAAGTCCCACTCCACTGCCATATATTATTTACCAAGTCTGACCCCTTGAGAAAAGGCCAAATTTAAATACACTTGAAAGCATGCAAAAGCCCAGAGACTGTGCAGATTCCAATACCGAGAGAAAATATTTGAAAGGGTATGTGGAATAGTGCACACAAACACAACTGTGCATTGAAGAGAGCTAAAGGCCTAAATGGATGTATCAGTGCAAAAGACTTTTAAAAGACTAACACTGATCTTAAAACAGTATTCTTAATGAAACCATTAAGATTCATAACTTTGATTACTGCAACCCACATTTACAGTGCTAATGAGTGAAAAGGTTGACAAATGTGGAATAAAGAATATTTGTAGCTCAGGGTTGACATGAGGGATCCTTGGTGCTCTCTGAGCTTGCTATTTTCTTGCAGACATTTCCTTACCCAAACTAGGTAACACCATCAGTGCCACTGCTAGCATCACTATCACTAGCAAGCTCAGAAAGCACCAAGGATCCCTCAAATATGGAATATTCCTTTGAGAAAAGGGGCAACTTCTCATATCTGTCAGGAAGAAAACATGCAGTTACCTTGATGCCTGCCAAAAAGAAAGAAAAATGCACACCATTTTAACACTTATCCAGATGATATTCTGTATCAATAAAGAATAGCTTGGAGGGGACAATAAAGTTAGAACAAAGTAATAAAGAAGTAAAAAAATTTCAAGCATTGGTTTGAAATGTGACATACTTCATGGACAGCCCATAGTGTCTAAACCAAACTTTAATCTTCTTCAAACTATTTAAGCTGCAGAGATCTAAAATTTTAACTGAACGTTCGGAAAGACTAAAGGCCATGCCATATCTCAAAACCAGAATCTGGGTCCATTTTCCTACAATACTATTATGTCCCACCCCACAATCATTTACTCAATTTAACAATACAGTAGATCTGAGAAGTGCTCTGTATCCAATAATGAAAGATACCATCCTGTCCCAAAATAAAACTTTGATAACTGTTCACACATTTTCAACGTAGAAATCTAATGGTCATCAGAAGCCCAAAGATCACAAAATCTTGCACAAAGCAGCTCGGGATTTTGGTGTCTAGTTAGAAGCAGTACACTCAGGCACAAAAAGACACTCACTCCATGCTACTGGATTTTTGCACTTACACGTGTGTGCCTGCACAGCACAACCATGTAAGCGCTCCCGATTCTGCTCTTGGAAAAGAGTTCAAGTTCACCATCCCTTAAGGTTTACCCACATCCCGAAAGTTACCCATGTAAACCTACCCACGTTCTGGGGAGTCCCAGAGACCGAGCTTTCAAACTTCGAACAAGTGGGCAAGGAAAGGACACGCAGCACTAAAAGCCACTCACCATTGTGTTGGGTCTGCACAGAGGTTGCAAAAGTAGCGCGATTTACCCTGATCTCTGGAGGGCTCACATACGCGCCTTAATCGATCCTTAGATCCCTTCTGATCAAGGAATCTATTCTTAATTGACTTGGGGGTTCAGACAGCCACTACTGAATGGATGCGGGATCTTCTTGTTCAGGAAGTTTGCAAATGTATATTTTTAGAATATTTCCCCCGTCACCCACCCCCTTTTTTCTTCCTCCTGCTTCCCCTCTGTAACACCCCCCCCAACTCAACTCTGCCACCCTCACTTTAATGAGGGTGGCCTCTGCCCAACAAACGATTTTATAACCCTCGGTCAATATCAGACACACCCCTTTAGAACCCCAGCTACCCAATCAGGCCCATTAGAACGGAGGGAGTCCGGTCCACCCCCCTCCCTTCTGGGTCCTCTCCTCGCTGAGAACCGTTGACAACCAATGTCCGCGACAGTCGGCAGCCAATGGGGATAGGCGTAGTGGGGAGGCGGGGCCATGGAACTTGATTGGAGGAATTTGAATATGAACGCTTGGGCAAAGTGGCGTTTAAAGGGAAGGTGGTTTATCTACTAACGGTTGTGAGAAGGAACTAGACGAGGGGCGGGTTTCATATTGTTCGATTGATGGGAAGCTTTGCCAATAGCATGCAAGGGTGGCCGACAGGCGCTCGCGTAAGAAATCGCACTTCAGGTGGCCGTGCAGCCAATGGACGACGACGAGCTGGCCAACGAGGAAAGCCTTTTTAATCCTCTTATTCAAACAAAGCGGGCAGGTTCCTAATTGGTCAAAGGAAAAAAATAACCCCGCCCACCAGGCAGAAGACGCATCTAATTATAACTGAGAAAGAAAAAAATAAATACGTTGATACAGTACTGATAATAATGCACAGGGCGGCGGGAGCTATGAGGATTTGACAGAAAAAAACAAAACATTGCTCAGGCACAACCATTCGGGGTTTACACACATCTCCCTTTCTGAACAGGATTTCTTCAACCTTCCTTTGCCCTGGGACTACAACTCCCAGAATCCTCAGCGGGTTTGGAAATGGGACAGGTTGAATTTCAAAGTACTTGAAGGGCAGCAGATTGGGCAAAACGAATAAAGTTCCAAATTCGTTCCTCTCCTACGATACCTTGAGCAGCTCGTCCCCAGCTTCTTTTAATATCTCACTGGAAGACAAACTTTGCAAAACAAGACTTGAAGCCAGATATCCATTGCACCGTATGTGGAGATGCTTTGTCCACCTCTTGCATTGAAAGAATATATAATTAAATTTACATTTAGGACTATCAGGTTCTCTTTTCCAGTGCAATTTCCTTTGTCTGGCATATTTACCCTATATTTTTGAAGTGAACAGAGAAATGCAGCACATCATTAGTGATGAGTTACAGATAGTCTTTTACCACCACAACTGAGCCCAAAATTTCCACTGGTAAGCGACATCTATGTTGAGTTTTGCCTCATTTTACAACCTTTCTTGCCACAGTTGTTAAGGGAATCAGTGCAGTTGTTAAGTTAGTAACACGGTTGTTAAGTGAACCTTGCTTTCCTATTAATTTTGCTTGACAGGAGGTCGCAAAAGGTGATCATATGACCCTGGGACACTACAAACGGTCATAAAAATGAGGCAGTTGCCAAGCCTCTGAATTTTGATCACATGACCATGAGGATGCTACAATGGTCGTAAGTGTGAAAAATGATCATAAATCATTTTTTTCAGTGCCGATGTAACTTTGGTCACTAAATGAGTAATTGTAAGTCAAGGACTACCTGTACGCTTAGAGCAGTGTTTCTGAGCTATAGTGATTATAAATTGTGTGGACTTCAATTCCCATGCTGGCTGGAGAATTCTGGGAGTTGAAGTCCACACAACTTAAAATCACTAAATATTGCCTTAGAGTAAAATGGATTTAGATTTTCAAGGAATTCTTCAAGGAACTCTTGAAAACCTGGCATGAAGGACAAAAGACTAGATGCCACTGAAGGACAACACTATGAATTAATTGGAAACAAAAATGGCAATGACATACCACAGAGTAATTATGATTCAAACCCTCTTATTGGGAACATGCTCTGAGTTTCATAACTTTCAAGAAATATTCATAACATTTGCATAGAATGCATGCCTCCATAAACAAACATCACATTGATTTTACTATGCAATAGGGAAAATGCTATACTATTTAAGTTATTCTTCCAATTAGTATGGAATTTATAATTTGTCATTCTTGGAATAAATTGAATTAAAGAAATTGCAACTTTCTGGATAAATTTTGGACACAGAAATAGAAAAAAATCTGTCTGATGATGTTTTGGGAGAGTGAATTTCATATTGAATCCAATAGGGTAAATGGATTAGTAGATTGCAATGTGGGGTGCAGAGCAAATATTAACATTAGCTGGTGTCGTCATGTACAATGTACATAGAGCTTTCTGCCAGTGGTGAAATTCAATGTTTTTTACTACAGGTTCTGTGGGCGTGGCTTGGTGGGCGTGGTGTGGCTTGGTGGGCATGGCAGGGAAGCATACTGGAAAATCTCTATTCCCACCCCATTCCAGGGGAAGGATACTGCAAAATCGCCATTCCCATCCTACTCCTGGGGGAAAGATATTGCATAATCTTCATTCCCACCCCACTCTGGGGCCAACCAGAGGTGATATTTGCCAGTTCTCTGGGCTACTCAAAATTTCCACTACCGGTTCCCCAGAACATGTCAGAACCTGCTAGATTTCATCCCTGCTTTCTGCCCAAAAATCCTTCCAAAAGGATGACTTTTTAAAAATTGTTCATATGGTCTACCAAGTCCAGATTGCAAAATTCAGGATGATCACCAGATAGCAAATTTTCTGTGTCTCTTTGCTGAGTTCAGATGTAAACTAGATTTTTGTGGCCAACGTCGCATAATCCTGGAATAAGACATATTCATACCTTCCTAATATAGAATCAGACAATAGAATGTAGAGCTGGGTTTTTAAAATAGTCAACACAGCTAAACATTCTGAATAAAAGAATTTTAAAAACATGAACGATACTCATAATAAAGTGTTGTCCGTTGTACAAAGTTAGCACACACCCCTCTCCTAGAAGAATGAAATATTTTGGGAAATGTTAAAAAGGCAGAATTTATATTTCTCCTAAAAGAGAAATAGAAATCTTAAGGGAGACAGAAACTCAGCCCCAGCTCCCTCCCTCCCCAGCTCCCTGCTCCCAGCAGATATTTGGTGCCCATTAAGGAAGACTGGGCCATCCTATCCACAAGACAAAAGAGCTTCAGCTCTAGGGGGATGGGATTAAGACATGACCCTCTAGGATTTAATAGGATTATCTAGCAGAAGACACAGAGCCCACTGCATTGCAATCTCCTAAGGACATTGCATCACCCAGCAACTTCAACCAAACTTATCTCAGACAAACATGGCCCCAGGGGATTCTGACAACAGCCAATAGAATACATGTTCTTGCACAGGAACAGGAAGTTCAAGTGCAAAACCCAAGAGAAGGTATAAAAGCCACCGTCTCTTAACTCTATGTGGTCAGCTACCCAGAATCATAAATGCTTGGTGGTTCTGCTTCATCAATAAATGGACCCTCTTTCCAATCAGCCTCCAGCCTCCATTTTGTCTCCAGTGCCTTTCTTCCGGCTTGGAACTGAACCAAATGGATATTTCTATCAACACCATAAAGTCTAACTGATATTATTCAATCACAGATTGCATTGTAGCCAACCAAGTACTGTTCTTGTTATACCTTTCCTATCTACAGCAATGTTGTTCATTGTTCATCATGTGCTAATAAATAGTTGTGATCTTTGTCTGAAAGTGTTCAATCCTAGTCCATCTCAATTTGTTGATGTCTAGAATGTCTACAATTGTTTCATTTAATTTTTCTTTGTTTTGAGATTTCCCTGTTCATGCTTCTTACATTCCATGTTCCTGGTATATTATTTGCAGCTTCAGACTTACTTTTCTTGTATAGTTAGTACTTGTTTACTGACCACTCATTCAGCAACTGTTCAAAATTATAATGGTGCTGACAAAATAACTTCATGGTTGATTTTTGACCTTTGCAGCATCCCCCAGTCACACAATTACTATTATGTTCAGTGCATGTTGTCCTGTGCTAATCTGGTTGTTGTTGTTTTCTCTCCTACTTGCAGAGCAGACAGATTGGAGAGAAAGGGATCGCAAGAAAGTAAGCTGTTTGCTCTTCTGCACATCAAAAGCAACATGACTGCACTGGCAGTGGAAAGGGTCAGGTAAAGAAAAAATGTCCACATCCATGAACTCCCACTAGCAGTCAGATGATGAAAACTACTTAATTTCACAACGCATGGACAACTTAACCATAGTTTCAACTGAGAATCCGTGACCATTCCCAGATCAAGCTAGGTCCAAAATGCCAGAGAATTCCTGGAAGTCTGGCTCTCTCACAAATCAGCCATTAACAGGCACATTGGCATAAACAACATCTGCATACCATTCAAAAGAGATAATCAACAAGCCAAATTGGCAGCAAAAAAGATCTAAACACCTCCACACTAGCAATCAACACCCAGATGAGCAGAGACTACCATTAAGGTTAACATTAGACTAACAATAAGGAAGCAAACAATACCTCCAATCAAGGAACTGCCAAAAAAACTAATAATAAACAGCCAACTAAAGAACAACCAGGACCACTCCTACTAACACTAAAAGGGCAAGCCACTAGAATATATTAGAAATTTAAAGCAAACCTGACTCCGTACTAACACTGATGATGTTACCTACTTTGGTAATGAAACATCTGCAAGAAAACCACCAAGCCCAGAGCCCACCAAGGACACCACAGTTTACCCTGAGCTACAAATACTGTCTTCTAAAGGAGATATTGCTTACACAAATCACTTGCTTCACTCCCACCCCCCATGTCCAGAGAGGAAGATATTTCAAGTGAGTACTGTAAAGTTTGCATAAAGTGCCTGCAGCTACCAGTCCCAGGCTGCCCGAATGATTGCATTGCTTTCGATGTGAATAAAACAATAACCACGCTTTCAAGAATTCCAAAGGATAGGTTAGGAGACAACAAAGTGAAAGTTTGAAACTGACTACAGGTAGTCCTTGATTTACCATGATTGCTTTTGGGTTCACAGTTGTGACAAAGGTTGTGACGCACCAAAAAAGTGACTTACAATTGGTTCTCCCACTTCTTTTGCCATGTCTAGATCAAACTTTAAATTGCCAGAATAAAAATCACCTTCTTGTTGTTGGCCAAAAATAAATAATTACTAGTAACATGCTTCTGGTAGCAGCCAACATACCAGCAGATGGGCTGGGTTCTGTGTCTCTCCACAATCACATAGCGTGTTGGTATTCATGTTCTCACACCATTGCAAATTGTCCTTAGTCATATGATTGCAATTTGGGTGCTTGGCAACCAGTTTGTATTTACAACAGTTGCAGCATTCTGGGGTCATGTGATTGTCAGCTGTGACCTTCCCAGCTGGCTTCTAAACAAGAAAAGTCAATTTGGGGAAGCCAGATTCATTTAACAGCCACATGATTCACTTAACAACTGTTTGTAAAATTGGGCATTGTCCATGTGATGGCTCACAATGACTGCTTCACTTAGTGATAGAAGTTCTGGTCCTTACTGTTGTTGTAAGTCACGGATTACCTGTAATCATGTTTCTTTCCAGATGGAAAACATAGTTACAGTCTCATGATTTCCCACTTAGCTAACTCTTCACTTAACAACACAGTTGGGTTGTTTAGGGTTGTTAAGCAAGGATTACCTGTATGGCAATACAGCAACTAGACTTCCCAAAGTCATGTCATCCAGTCATATCATAAACACCATTAGTAGGCCAAGAGATTTTCAGCTCGTCTTCAGTAGCATGTTGCCCTGATAGGCCCATTGTCTAGCACTGTACAGGTTATCCTAAAGTTATGACTACAACTAAGCACAAACTTTTAGTTGCTAAGCGAAATACCGGTAGTTAAGTTAATTTTGCCCCATTTTATTACCTTTTTTTTTTACCACAGTTGTTATATGGATCACCACAGTTAAGCTACCTGTAGTAACACGGTTATTAAGTGAATGTGGCTCCCCCATTGGCTTTGCTTGCCAGAAGGTCACAAAAGATGATCGCATGATTCCAGGTCACTGCAACCATCATAAATATCAGACAGTTGCCAAGCGTCTGAATTACAATCGTGTAACCATGGAGATGCTGCAACTGTCATAAGTTTGAAAAATGTTCATAAGTCACTCTTTTCACTGCCGTTGTAAATGTCAGCCTCCGCCTTCACTTGCTTTGGCTGTCATTGAGGAGGAGGCCAGGGGGGAACGGAAAGTGAAACTGATC
>JANHZT010009156.1:92983-107294 GCA_032468215.1 Stegonotus admiraltiensis | reverse complement strand
GAGAAGGGCGGCATATAAATAAAATTAAAAAAAAAAAATGGAAAACTTGGCTAGTCTTCCCACTCAATATTGCTAGTTGGTGCTACAAAAGTGCCAATTGGAGCAATTGTGCCTAGTCCCAAATATACTTATTAGCTGCAGTCCATCAACTTAACGAGTACTATCACTGTATGCTTTCAAAGGAGGGGTTTTTTGTTAATGGAATTCATCCTTAATTCAGGACCATTTCTCCTTCCAATTCTCTTCCTGCAGTTTCGCTCTCTGACAAATCAATCATCTCTAGAGGTTGTTAGTGAAAGGGGTAGATCAATCTGGATCACCTATACCTGGAAAAACCTTGGTACTTACCTGGGTGTTGTCAAATGTGTAGACTACAAATGTGCAGAGAACCATTCTGGTGCACAGTTGGAAGCAGTGAGAGAGATGGGTACAGGAAAACCGAACAGAAATTAAGTTCTCAGTTATAGGTACAGGCTCAGTCAGGGCTGGTGTCTTCAGCAGATTTTTCTGTCCAACATGGAGGTTCTACCTAATAGTCATTAAGCCCAATTGAAGGGGGAAGGGGAAGGATCAGTTGTTGATGCCCAGAGCACCAGTCTTTCTCTGCCAACCATTCCTTTGCTCAGCTTCTGATTCTGTAAATGACTGCATCAGATGGAATATCAAAAGGTGCCAGAGGCTGCTCAAGAAATCCCAAGGGACTTAATCAGACCCCTAGGGTTTTACATTTGACAGCTCGCTAAAAGCAAGCTTGAATATTAATGAATTAAAGAAGAGGGTAGCAGGGAGGAGGGGAATCTCAAGTGCAACCCCAACTGAGCCAAACTGCTAAAGAAAATTAATAAGATGATGGATGCAAATTGCTGGCTCGGAGAGATAATCATGCATGTTAATGAGAAATGGAGATGGGTATTAGTTGAACCTGCCCTATTTGAATTAAAAAAGAGATCATCTCAAATATGAATATTTCATAAAGGTCCGGTCATTTGCCTGAGCTGAATATACATGATTTAATGAGGGCTATTTTATCATTTGTGACTTTTTTTTCCTTTAAAGGGTGACTGGTGTAGAGAGAAAAATGTGCCCTATCACCTAAGATTACCCTGTGTTTTATATGGCTGTCAATATCTATTAACATGGAATACTTTTATGAAAAAGAGCTAAGCTTTTACCCATCTTTCTTGAACCTGTGCCATAAATACAGCCTGAAGCATAAATGTGGCATCTACATTTTCATTTTTTATGCCTAAATCTTTACATTACAATATGTGATGTAGTCAGAAAATTCTGTAACTTGCAGGCATCCAACACTTTCGAGGTTCGTGACAGTGGAGAGGTGGAGGTGGGTTAAAAAAATGTCAGTTTTGAATTTTGGCTGTCTTGTAAATTTTAAAGTCTCTATCAGGAAGAAATATAACTGTTCTAATTTAATCTGAACTCTGAAGTATTTACCTCATAAATTAGGAAGACTTGGAGTAACATTGCAGGAAGATTAGGGAATTGAGGTTTTACCAATTGCCACTGCCAAGTTCTGCAAAACATTTAATTTTAGTGCCCAATGTAAACTGTGTAGTATCAGAAGATGAAGAAGTTACATGTGGAGAAATAACTGCCTGGCCAATTTTGGAATGTCTCTCATCCTGGATTTCCACAGGATGCTGGAACAGTTAAGAAAGCCTTCTCAAGTCCCTGATGAAGCTGAATTGTTTCTAGAAAGGTCTTGGGAAATTGCTTTGACAGTTGGAAGAACTTTCAAAGACTGATCTGTATAGTTTGCAGATTGTCTGGGCTAGCCAGCATGACCTTGAATAAAATTCTGGGATGTTTAAAGAGATTCTTGTACTTATCATTCTATTTGCCTACTGATAAATCTTCAGGTAATCCTCAAGTTACATCCACAATTGGGACCAGAATTTCCATGGCTAAAGGTGGTTGTTAAATGTGTCGTGTTCAGTTTTACCACCTTTTTTGCCATGCTTGTTAATTAAATCACTGCAGTTGTTAAATAAATCATGTAGTTGTTAACCCCATTGTCTGTCAGAAGCCAGATGGGAAAATCACAAATGGTGACCCCATAGGATATTGCAACTGTTGTAAATGCATGCCAGTTGCCAAGTGCCCAAATACTGATCATGTGACCATGGGGATGCTGCAATGGTCATAAGTGCAAGGACTAGTTGATCACTGTTCATTCTATCCATTCTGGTTGAGGGAGGGGCTGCTTTAGACTGGAGGTGATGGGGCTTGATCCTGCATCTTCTCCTTCTACCTCCATTGAAGGCATTTGTACTAGGGTTGTAGCAGTTTTGTATCCTCGGGCACTGATACAAAGATTATGGTGATGTGCCAACCAGTTTATTTAAAAACTAATCAATCGGTTTCTTGACAGCCTTGAGTTACTCTTGTTAGGAGTGGAAACTGTTTCCTCACTGAAACACGGTAAGCATAGCTGAGTAATGGGAGCATCTGAGTAATGGGACAAGAAGTCTTTTGATGACCGAGGAGAACTTGATTGGATTTGCCACCACAGGAAGTAACGCAGATCTTGGTTATAGTGTGGCAGAGCACACAGGAAAGCTACACTTGTGAAATTTTGCAAGATCCACTATAAGAGAAGGAGGTGGGTTGCTTGGGACTTTTTGGGATTAGAGACTAGTCCACCAGTGGTACTTTGGGAGTAGTACTAGTAGTCCCAAAGATGCTTTTCTTTTTCCAGGACGGAACTTAGTTGTAAGTAATTTTTTTTAGTACCATTGTAACTTTGAATGTTTGCTAAATGAATGACTGTAAGTCAAAGACTTGTACTTATCTACTCCTCCTTCTTACCCTGTTTCCCCCAAAATAAGACATCCCCTGATAATAAGCCCAATTGGGCTTTTGAGTGCATGGCAATATGGCCAAGAGCTTATTTCAGGGGTCAAAAAAATATAAGACAGGGTCTTATTTTGGAGAAACATGGTATTATTATTGAAACTATATATGCTTTTCAGAAAAAAAAATAGTTCTTATTCCCAATGAAAATATACAGTAAACTCAAAGGTTCCTCTGTAACATAAGGTCATTAAGATAAGATATAAAATTACCTAGCTGCCTATAAATGATAATGCATATCAATCCATGATTCCATCACCATGCATCTATACATGGCCTATGTAAAAAGCAAATTATCAGCTATTCTTTTTCGTTATCAAAGGACTATGCTTTAGGTCTAAAAGCAAAGATAGAAAAACACAGAATTACTCTTAAACATATATGAATGTATTGATCATTGATTTCCTAATCTTTAATGCCGTTTCAAAAATCTCTCCTTCATAACAAAACTCAGTGTGTGTTACAGCAATATAGAAATATAGTTCTTAATGTAAGACAATGCAAGACAAGCTGAGCATTACAAACAGCAATCCATTATCTAAGTAATCTTTAATTACTAATCCAAAAAGACATGAATTTTAGTGTTGACCAACCGGAGGGAAAAAAAAATCCACAAGAAGTAGCTGGAAACATCAGTTTATTGAAAACAAAATCACACCAATTCAAGAGGAACATGATAACAAATGGATCTAGTCCTTAAACAACATCAACTTTTGGGTCCCCAGGGAAAACAAACCCAGATATTAAGGAGTATCGCTTGCAACTCCAACATCTGATTCCATTCAATGTTTGTATTTATGTCCACATAGATTTGCTTTTAAAAACATTGAGTATTCTCCAATTACAGTTGTGGACTTCTATTTTCAATCCTCCAAGTGTAAGCCCCACCAAACCTTGTGAGAATTATTTCTGAATAAAATGTGTATAGAATTGCACTATAAATCAGGACCCGGAATGTTGTGTGCCACACATTTTCAGCTGGGGACAGTATAGGGAGATGGTTAGATCTCAGCTAGATATGAATCTAAGCAATCATGATGTCCTCCTTGTTTTTCTTTTCCCAAACTGTCTTTCTATAGATGCCCTGTTACATTCCAGTTAAGAAAGCTCATTTTTTTTCCAGGATGGAGAAGAAGGCACCCGGGGGCCTTTTGAATAAACCAATGCAGGGATGTCCATGGGGAGAAATAAACAAGATCAAAATGGCAGCCATGCCATGATCAAAACTTTGCCCAGTTTTTATATGTACTGTGATAGAAGTATCATGGAGGGGGCTTAAATCACATGGTTGAGGTCACCATCTGAATTTTTTTTTAATGCACCCCTGAACCGATGGCAGGAAGAAAAGAGGTAAGCAGCTGTCTTACGCCAACAGTCTATTTTCAATAGAAATTAGCCAAAGAAGGTTGGGATTTTAGTATTTTGGGGATATTTTCCATTTAAAATCTGAGGAAAAACTCATGAAACATTTGATAGAAGGAGGCTGGATCATACATCGTTTTGTTTCTGTCCCCACAGATCGCGGTGCTTGTCATCCAAAACTTCTCTGGGAGTAAGCAGGATGGTGCCTAACGGATACATTATCACTGAAAAATATTTTCCAGTGAAAATGCTGCAAAATAAAGTTTGCGCATAGCAGGGGGGAAGGAGATATTCCAGAAAATGCATAATTAGTCAAAAGAAAACAGAAAATTCAGAGGGAAATATTCAAATGTTAAAAACTTGGAATAAATATTGTGAAAACAGATTGAAGAATCTGCTCCAAGCCAATCAGCTAGCCTTTAAGACACCATATTGTTCTGAAGATATTTCCTGTTCTAAATGTTATATACTCATGCTCAATAGTTTTGCAGAAGGGAGATAATTTCTAGGCTTTGAACATGCATTTTGCCCTGCTCCATTTATGGAAACATTTCCCCATCTTTTCTCACTGCTTCTTCCAATCTTCTTTATGCACATACACCTATGCACGCACACACAAGCTCACACCCTCCTTCATCTAATAGAAGTAGATGGAAGAGCTGCCTAACATTTCTTGCCTAGCAGCACTAGGAATGATCCATCTGGAAGTGTTCTTCTCATCTGCCAAAGGTTTTGGAGTCAACAGAACTGCGACAATGCCTTTTTATTATTGTTGTAAAAAGGCATTGTGAGCTCATTTCTCTGCAATCACTATTTATCTCCTGTAAGATAACCTCTGTGCGGTATTGTTAGAAACTCAACAGAAGTTATTAGCACACTGAATACACTGATTTGAGCAGCCACTGCATATGACAGCATACCCCTTAATTCACCCCTTATTGTAATCTCAAGTTTCCTGGACAGACATGGCCTTCAGAAAGGCAAAAGGTAAAGTGGAGAATAACCCCAGTCCTGATTTTAGTATTTGGGTGTTGAAGAGAGTGCTAAAAAAAATAGTGACATCAATATATGGAATCACAAGCTTACTGGATTCACCAACACCTCCCAGCCATCTATATGGCTATGTCTACACTTCATATGAGCTTCCATCTGGTTTACTGGTATGATCATGCATATGGCTAATTTTAGTCCTTTGTTGATGCCCAAGAGAAAGAGACACCAAGGGTTGTCAGGTGCCGTTCAATACATACATGTTACACGGTTCTTCTTTTCCATCTATAAAAAATCCCAACCCTAATAAAAATAATAAACATGATCAAAATGACAGCTATTGATGAATATGCATGCCAGCATTTCTGGAAATTTTTTTACTTTCCTCAGACTGCCTCTGGAAATAGTTGGAATAATATAATTTGAGCCAAAGCCAAAGAGAAGAAAGCCACCCAGGAGAGGCTGTTAGAGGTTTATCCACTGTACATAACTTAAAAAAACGATTATTTTTATCCTGCCTTATTCTTTGCTGAACTCAAAGTAAGGTACATATCCAATGCTTACATCTCTGTATTCTCTAAAATCAGAACCCTGTGAGGTGAGGTGGGCTGAGAAAGACCAAGTCATCCAGCAAACCTTTCTACCTAAGAGAGGACTACAACTCATTGCCTCCTACATTGTATCCTAGCATCTTAGCTACTACCCCAGACTGATTCCCTGTTGCCCAAATACCCATCTGCAGAAGGATGAAATTAAAATGCCATCCCAATTTTATAACAATGGACTCATTTCTAGAAGGAGGAAGGATCAAAATTCTTGGTATATACATGCAAAAATCAACAAATATAAAATTTCCAACCCATTTTCAGAAAGAGCAACCACTTCAGTAATTCAGCTTTAAAAGAAATGTAAGGGGAACTCTGAAGTCAAAAAATGCCTTTAATGGAGCAGTCTCAAAAGGATAACAGATTTCTCAGTGTGTAATCCCAACTACAGCGGGTGTTCTTTAGAATATGTTTTTGACTTTCACCCAAAATCATGAAATAATACTAGAAGTCATGGAAGGAGTGAAACAAAGGTAGTTTTAGGGAGAAAGCAATCCTTGCTTCATACAACCAACATAAAAAGAAATCATATTTAATCATTCGTTTCTTCTCAGCAACAGAAAATATAACATGCCTTCTTTTACAAATTTCCCTCACATGTTCCTTAAAGAGAAAAAAAAACTTTCCCCCAAACATTCCCATAACAAGACCGATCAACAACATCCTTCACATATTAATTTTTTTTCTGATATCTTCTGTCCAACAGACATATTCTAATTAAATCCCACATTCTTTCTCAATACAAGATTCCAATCTCCCGCCCCTGCCCTTATTTGTTCTCTTCCATTTTATTTTTTGGGAAGTGCAATTCTGCAAATGGCCTCTTAACAGAATATCCATATCCAAACAGAGCTACTGTAGAATTTAGAGGGTGGATTTAAATAGAGATATTATCAGAAAGGAATGTCTATGGAGATTTCCAGTCATTCAGTTCATGGTTGTCCCAAAGGTGCTTTTTGAAGAGGCAACTGGACTTTCTTTGTTTTTCCTTGAAGACATTTCGCTTCTCATCTAGGAAGCTACTTCAGAAGTGAAAAAGCTTTTTGGATGAGAAGCAAAATGGCTTCAAGGAAAAACAAAGAAAGTCCAGTTGCCTTTTCAAAAGCACCTTTGGGAATATCAGAAAGAAGCCATTAAAATATGATTTGAATCAGTCATTCAAATGCCTTAGCAATGCATGAAAAATTTAGGAATGTTTTTATAAACTGTGGAAACAAAACGCTGGGGGGAAAGTTTGATTTAAGAACTTTTGGGATGCTGAAATCCAATTCACTCATACATATGTTCATTTCAAGCTGTTATCTTATTCTTATTATGGCTTCTTAAATTAAAACTGGCTAATGTTCTCTCGTGCTCTTATCAAAAGGGAATTTCCATGGTTTAAGTTCTCCAGATATCATTGACTGACATCTAACTACTAAAGCCATTCTTCATGAAAAAAAAATTCATGCTAATTTCTAGTGCTCTGTCTCAGCCTGAAGTTAACCTGAAGATAATCTTCCTTTTTATCTCCCCAACACACTGAAAACAATATCTGAAGTTTCTGTAGAAGAAGAGAAAGAAGCCAGCAGATGGAATTATTTGAGTTCCCTTCAATGCAAGAAACGGCTACTAAAATACTTCAGATCTATAGCTGTTCTAGAAAAAAAATATGGTACAGCTTCAGTTAGACTGTGACTGAGCCAGCAATATTCTTGGACAGCTGTCAGATTGCAGAAAAGGCCCGAGACTACCAGATTGCAATGAATGATAAACCAAGTCTGTGTGGACTGTACTTGTTCACTAAGATATAAATCACAACTTTCAGCCCCTGCCCAAATTAAACTATCCCAAACCAAGGAAACTTGAATAATCTTTCCTCATCCTCATTTTAATTTCAGAAAAACTAAGGAGGTAAATTAGGCTAAGAAACAGTGAGTAGCTCAAGGTTACTTAGTGAATTACATGACTGACTGGACATTGGAACCTGGTCCTCTCCAATCTAAATTCAACATTTTAATTATTTGTTTTATTCTGGCAGGTCCAAGCTTCATCCTAAACAGCAGTTTAAGCTGTGTTCACAACATGCTACCCCATGAATCATTCCAGAGGGGTGGGTTTCTATGACACATCAAATGACAACCCCACTAGTTCAGTTTACATGATAGATTATCAGATTTAAACAAGAATGGAGGCAGATCTGGATATCTGTTAATGGTTTTGAAACTAGGATTTATCAGACATTTATGTGAGGTTTTAAATACTGGTTTCCTCTCATTATCTGGTTGTGGGTTTTTTTAAAGAAAGAAATACAGACAGTTCAATCAAAAAATGATGACAGGGAACCCATAATTAAAGGCATTTTTTGTCCCTTCAGACATGCACTGGACAATTACAGAAAGGAAATAGTAATGAGCTATTAAGAGAAGCTATTTAAGAGGAAATTAATGGACTATTCATTCCTGATCCCTTCACAGCATTTATCAGGAAGCAATCAGACAGACTGAAGTTAAACAAGGAAGTTTTAATTGACATTAATGAGTATCTCTCCAGTCTCAAAATTTCTTGAGTAAAGAAGAACCTTGGCCACTGATAATGTAGCTCTTTGCTAAACACTCAAGATTTTTTTTAATTCTGCTCCACTCTTAATATTGGAAATTGGCCCAAGGATGAAAGGAGTTCTGCATATCTGTCTAACTCTAAAGCATTATTCCAGAATCCCCAAAGTCAAGTTTGAAAACTTCTTTATTTCTTTTAGCAAGAAAACTTCTTTATTTCTTTTAATCCTCTGTTGCTCCCTCAAGGTTTTGCATTAAGAAGTACAGAAATGAAAAATGTAATAACCCGCCAGCACTCCCCCCCAAAAAAAGGGGTGAAAATGGGGGTCATTAGCCCTTGATTTGAGTTTGAAAAGAGGAAAGGAGGAACACAGGATGGGGAAGGAAAGAATAAGGCAGGAATGAGCCTAGATGGCTTTAGACCAGAGGTGGGGAACAGTGGCCCTTTTATGACTTGTGGACTTCAACTCCCAGAATTCCTGAGCCAGGAATTCCTGAGCCATCATTCCCCATGTCTGCTTTAGACAATAGCAAGCTCATAATCCGGTTTCTCTGAGGAAGAAGAGAAGGTAAATTAAAGCACCCCGTATTATAGGCTGATCCTACTGTATGTACAAAATCCATCAGGGAAGGAGATGGTGGGTGGGAAAATAAGGATCACCAGTGTAGATTATTCCAAAATGGACAAGGTTCCCTAACTTTTACAAGTTACAAGAGACAGCATTAAAATATTATCAAAAATTGAAGACATGTTGGTGCAGATCATAAAGTGATAAAATAAAGCCTTGGAACAGACAAACAAAATCAATTTACATTTAAGAAATGAATGGACTATGAAATAATGATGTTTTCCAGGCCTTCTGGATAGCCTTTGCTTCAAATCCTGACAAGGTTTTGGACTTATTTATTTTGGACTGGGTTTTTTTTAGCAAAATTATTTTTCCACCAAAACTACAACGTCAATGGTTTAGGGGAGCACATGAGTAAATATACATTCAATATATCAAAAGGTGGTTTCCTCTCCCCCACTTGGTTTGGCAATCTTAAGCAAGACTAAGAAAAGTACAGGCAGTCCTTGATTTATGACCACAACCAACTCCAAAATTTCAGTTGCTAAGCAAGGCAGTTGTTAAACAGGTTTTGGCCCATTTTTGTCATAGTTGTTGAGCAAATCATTTAAACTGTTAAATGAATCATGAAGTTGTTAAGCACATCTGACTTCCCCCATTGACTTTGCTTGTCGGAAGCCTACTGGAAAGGTTACAAATTGTGATCACATGATCCTGGGATAGTGCAGCAGTCATAAATACAAGCTAGTTGCCAAGTGCCCCATGACCATTGATCACATGACCATGAGGATGCTGCAAAGGTCATATGTGTGAAAACTGTTCATAAGTCATTTTTTTCAGTGCCATTGTAATTTCAAAAAGGTCACTAAACTAATGGTTGTAAGTCAAGGACTACCTGTAATGGTGGTGGGGGGGAGGAAATTACATCAAAAAACCATTCTCCCTTATACCAGACTTATACATTTAAAAATATTTTCCAAGATTTTAAAGAAGCCATGTTTGTACTGTGCACTCATTCCTTTCACAAAGGTGGGGAAATGAGAAGATTTAAATGATGGTTGCATACACCATAACATTACACTAACATGTAGCATCATAAGGAAAAGACAACTAATGTTCTCGCGTCTGTTCCATTCTTTCTATCTTTCTCTTCCTTTGGCAAAGCGAATGACCTTGTTTCTCTGCTTTGTACATAATCATCTAATTTGGCTACTCTTGATTTAGGTGTGATCTATACCACTATTATAGTTAACAATTAAGCCTAGTATGCCACCTAAGCATTAAACTCTAGTGAGTGAAAATACAAATAAACTACGATCTGAAGTTGGGTTGTTTGCAATGAACTCAATAGGAACCACAGTTTGTCAGTCTGCTTTGAAAATACGGCAAACAATGGTTAATCTAAAAGAGAAGCAAACAAATCTGGGATTATCATACCAGCTGTCCTGAAGGGAATGAATGGGACTGAAGAGAGGTTGATAATTATAGAACCATGTAGGCTCATATTCAGTGGTGGGATTCAGCCAGTTCTCACCACTTCGGGAGAACCGGTTGTTAACTTTCTGAGCAGTTTGGAAAATTGGTTGTTGGAAGAAATCATTAGGGCAGAGAACTAGTTTTAAATTACTTGAATCCCACCACTGCTCATATTGCTGAAATATGATTAAATCTGAAGTAGCCCGTGTTTTCAATATGGCAAAGAGTAATTTCCAACACTGGACAGTAATCAACCTACAAATCTTTGTGTATCTTTTTCCTGCATTAGAAATACATATGAGAAGTACAATGATGATTCAACTATTATTTAAAATTCAGATCTTAGTGTTTGCCCAAGATTTGCTTAAGAAAAGCCTGAATACGAATGTTTAAACTAATGAGAGTAGTAGTGGCTGAAAGCAAAATTTCAACCAAGCAAGCAAGCATTATTTTATCAAAATTATCCACAAAATAAAATATATATTCCAAAAGGCTATTTTAAGGTTGGGGGCAATTTTACGTTTTGAAATCATTTTTGTCTTCCATGTTTTTATTTTTAAAGAAACACGGTGACCCACTGGATGTTTGCCATACTTTATACATCTTTGTTTGCCTAAAAAAAGAACAGACCATTCGAAAAATGTAATGTGGAAAGGATTTTTTAAGCATCCTGAGCATCACAGAGGATGCACAGTTGGAGAGAAAGCAGGTAGGGTTAGGATGAAGTTTATTTGTAATGATCGCATTTGAAATATCAGAGTTTTTTAAAAAACTGCACTCACAAATTCAATATGGATGGATATCCCCTGTAATGGGAAGATAAATAAAAAGCACTAGAAAAATCGATGGAATGCAAGCAATATATAATAAGATATGTACAGCAGAATGGGTGGACTTGATTGTGCCCTACATCTTTATCATCAGAATTATGGACACGTTATAACACAAGGATAGAATGAGAGTGGCAAAGGGCTGTGTATTATGTAATACTCCACTTCCTCCACCTTCAGCACTGACCAGACTAGTTACTGGAGGCAACAGTATAAGATGGCCACTGTTCCCTTCTTGCAGCACATCTGGAAGGAAGAGGAAGAGGTGGAAGGGGATCTCATCTATTCACTTTACCACTGTATGAGCAAAGTGAAGGTTAGATCATCAGAAGATCATAATAACCTTCGTCTGTACACCACTAAGGGCAGGTGTCTCCAACAACCAGGTCCAAGTTGTTAACCAGCCCCAAAACATGAAGCCCCATAGAAATGGCTTCATGCAAAGTGGATGAGCTGAGAAACAGTCAGCCATGTCAACAATGAGGAGTGAGGTGTACAGCGATGAAATCACCAAAAGTCAACATCGTTGCCAAGTCTGGCTACTTTGAAATCTGTAGCTATTGGCTAAATCCATTGTGCTGAAATCATCAAGATGTGACAGGCACAGGAACCTTGATAGCATTCTTAGTTATCAAGACTGGCAGTACTATCATGAAATGTTGACATGGCCTCTTCCAACATCAACATGACTGATTTTGCCTATCACCATACAGGACCTACGTACTGTAACTGACTTTATCAGTCCATGTGATACCCTACAGTATTCTATCATAACCAGTACAGTAACAAACCTCTTTCTCCAATAATGACATCTATCACTGACAATTCAGACAGTGTTGATGTCAACAAAAGTCCACAGTGTTGATAGTACCATCAGAAGTTGATGGTGAGGGCATCAAAGGTCAATAAGACCCACAGCGCGTATATGAACTGCAGCTGACAGAATCCACAGTGTTGACACCATTGATGGTGTCGATGGTGTTACTTGGTCAATGGAGCATCCACTAAGATTGGCAAGGTTCACAGCGCTTAGAGTTGTAAGAGGCAAAGGGTGCCAACCTCATAAATCCACAAGTGATGTATTTAGTCTTCAAAAATCTGAGACAAGGCCCAGAGTAATGATGCCATCAAATGTTGATGGACAAAACTAGTATTGTAATCAAAGGTTGATGGGGGCCTAGTAACTGATCTTATGCAAAGCTATCTTCGCGGCTTTGGATGGATCCATAGGCCTGATCACTAAAAATCAATTCAGCCTTGATGTCACCAAACCTGGACAGCAATAATGTCAACAGACATAGGAAGTGATAGTAGCAGCATTAATTGTATGAACCCAACTAATTTTGATATCTTCAGAAATTGACTAATACTGCATAATTGATGCCTTCTATGAAACCAAGCAGGCCTTGATATACTCACTTCTTATCATGAGCTGTAATGCTGATATTGTTAAATAGCAGCAGCCAATATCATCATCAAAGATTGTCAGGACCTGGCAGGTCAAATGGACCCAATCAGAAGTCAGTGAAGACTGTGATAGTGCCATTAGCAAAGACCAGGCTAGGACTTGACATCAACCGAGATGGAGGCCACAAGACTAAAAATAAGGGAGGAAACCCCAAGAAAAAGATAGTGAGCACCAAATAAAGGGTGGGGTGGATCAGAAAAAGGGAGAGAAATATGGCCTTGGAAAGTCCAATCAACCTGAGTTGGGGAAAAGGGACAACTCACACCGTGACCTCATTCTTGCTGCCAGTAGGAAGGTGTTGGGTTGGGTGGTGCCCCGGAATGAATTGGACTTGATCAATGGTGCTTTGCCTCTTAGATGCAAAGCCTTGGCGCCGGGTGGCGGCTGCCTGGTTACTACTACTGCTGGTCTCCCAAGGAGCAGTTGCCTTGGGGGAATTGTTGGAGGTGGGATGAGAGTTTTTCATCATCATGTGATGGTGGTCAAGCATGGGGGTGCTGCTGGCACAGACATTGGTCTGAGAAAGAGCCTTCTGATGGCCCAGGTGCATCTCCTGGAAGGGACCCGTGTGTTGATGGAGACGCTCTGGAGAAAGCAAGTGCTCCTGAGAATGCAAGTTTTCCCGGGAGAGAAGGCGCTCGTGAGATATGACACGCTCTCTTGGAATGGTGTAGTCGTAATGTGATGGGCGGTAGCTTCCCCCTCCACTTCCACCGTCTGAAAGGATGTGTTCCTGTGACATGACCCGTCGGGGATTGTGTGACTTCTCAGAGTAGCTATCCCTATCGTAGTTCATTTTCATGGCATGTAAGGGCAGCGTCCCTCGAGTCAACTCAGCAAGGTGCCTCCGCTTGGCATAGAATTCATCCAAATCCTTCTCCGCTGCTGAGAAACATGGAGAAAAAGTGAGATGTCAGTGGATGATGGGGAGATGGACAGATGAGATTTAAAAACAGCAGAAAGGAATGTTAGGGACATAGATGGATGGCTATGCAAGTGGTTTGCACTAAATGTTTAGTGCAGAACTGCCATGCCTTGCATTTTAAGGAGCATGAACACAACACAACGGCTATGTTCCTTCAGTGTTTCTATTCTTTCTCAGATTCTAGCAAGATTGCCTTCTTTCAGAAGGAACAATTCCAAAGGTATAGATCCCCTTAGGAGTCTGCCTTGTCTTCTGGGCTGATGGTCCCACTTGGCTTTTAAATGTTATGCCAGAAACTACAGTGCAAAAAGCAGTGGTTAGATAAAATGTGGATTTGATTTCATTTGATCGTAAAACAAAATGAAAATGAAATCATTTCATAATTTCTGATTTCTGTTTTATTAATTGCAATTTGATGACAGTTGCTGGAGATGTCTGGGAAATGAATCTAAGATTTTTTGGAAATTACTTGTAGTTCTGGAGCCTTACACTGTATTCCAGTACTTTAAAAGTATTCCTCCATCCTACAGCTTAGGTCTAAAAGGGATCGTACTAGTGGCCACATTGAAATGCAGTATGTATTTGTCTACTGGATTCTTCCATTTTTTTTTATTTTATTTATATGCCGCCCTTCTCCGGAGACTCAGGGCGGCTTACAATGCGTTAAGCAATAGCCTT
>JANHZT010009156.1:74317-88062 GCA_032468215.1 Stegonotus admiraltiensis | reverse complement strand
GATAGATAGATAGATAGATAGAAAGAAAGAAAGAAAGAAAGAAAGAAAGAAAGAAAGAAAGAAAGAAAGAAAGAAAGCACAGATTCAAAAAGATTCTGATAGAAAGTAGAGACAAAAAAGAGACACACCAAGTTTCCTTCATGGGGCTAATGCATATCAAAGGAGGTGAGCCTAGAATGCATGGGATATACTTGCTCATTTGTCTATGCTTTAAGTATTTCACCTAGTGGTAAAAAAATAAGACAATGATGGTAACATAGGTCAATGTTGGTTAGAAATTTTGAGAATGCTAGCTGGAGATTTGGAAAATTAATGCTGAACATAATGCAGAAAATTAATGCTTCAGCACAATGCTGAACTCCCCACATGCTGGAGAGCATCAGATTTGGAAGACAGGTATAGGCCTACCGGATTATAACCCACTAGTCTTTGTTTAAAAATAAAGTACAGGTAATCCTCGACAATTTGTTTAGTGACAGTTCAAAATTACAACAGCCCTAAAAAATGTGACTTATGACTATTTTTCACAGTTATGACCTTTGTAGCGTCCCCATGATCATGTGATCAAAATTTAGGTGCTTGGCAACTGGTTCATATTTATGACCATTGCTGTGTCCCAAGGTCCTGTGTTCCCCTTTTGTGACCTTCTGATAAGCAAAGCCAATGAGGAAACCAGACTCGCTTAACAACTATTAACAGGAAAAGTCGTAAAGCAGGACAAAACTCACGTAACAAATGTCTCATTTAACAACCTAAATTTTGGGCTCAATTGTGGTCATAAATTGAGGACTACCTGTATAATCTAAAGGTTGGCCGACCCAATCTTGTTATAAAAAGATTAACCAAAATAAGCTCTATACCAAAAACTCCAATCCTCCCGTCAGTGAGTCACTCACTACCTCAACTGCAAGACAGGAAGTCTATTCTTTCTAGGAACAGAGCATCATAACCCTAGGCCATCTCAGTATGAGGCTCTCAGTCCTACAAGCTGTGCAAGGCTGAGCTCCATATGGCGCAAAGGTCAGGCAGCAAACTGCTTAAATTTTCTCGCCTTGCTTAGCAAGTACAAACCAGCGCTACGAAACAAGCTTTGTTTGAGCAAAGGAAACCTCCAGCCTTGGCACTTGGCTAACTGAGGTACAGATTCATTTTCCCTCCTGCCAAACCAATTTGGTTGCCAGGATCAATGATCTTAAGACAAACCTGGGCTCCAACCTAACTGCCATGAAGGAAGGGTCTATCCCTGAGCTCCAACCTAACTGCCATGAAGGAAGGGTCGTTCTATCAAGCCTCCTTCTCTGTTTTTGTTCCCGCCACCTCGTCTTTCCTCTGAGGGCCACTGTAATTTCTGTTTTCGTTGTTTCTTCCTCCATCTCTTTACTAAAGGCTTCAAACCTAGCTCACTTTTTTACACCAGGTGTCTCGGCTTCCAGATGTAGGTAAACTAAAGCTCACAGTAGCCTCGGTCAGAATCATCAGCTGTGAAGAATGGTGCTAGGAGCTAAGACGTGAAAGACCAAAAATTATTGACTTCTGAGAAATAATCAAATCAAAATCTTTATTACAGTCATAGACCAGTATATGCTAAGAAATGATTCTATATCCTGATAGCAGGATGCTTCAACATGGTGATAGCATCTTAAAATGGAAACAAGTCAAGACATCAACTGGACTTATTCCTGAAAAGAATAGTGACATTCTAGGTACTTGCTCTATTGCATCATACTTACGTAGCTTGAAATATTCAACTCAGTGAGGCTTACTCCTTTGAAAACATATATAGGATTGTGCAGTCCTATGGTTCCAGGGATGTACACAAGGAGGGAGTAAAAAAATCAAAGTAGTTGACCATAACCATGCAATCAAAGCCCCGGCCTTTTTGTGTGTGTTGTGGTTTTACCTGCTTTTTTTTTTTTTACATCCATCTTACCGATGGAAACCCCTGTACCATTTACACTTATTTAGCATTTACCCTGTTTCTGCATATCATCCCAGAAACCAGCTAGAATAGGTTTTGTGCCCCCTACAGGGAAGGCAAACTACATGTTACCCTAAGACCATGATGGTGAACCGATGGCACATATGCCGGAAGTGGCATGCACAGCCATCTCTCCGGGCACGCCAGCCGTTCCCCGTTGCTCTTCCGGGTTCCGGCACTCACATGCACACCAGCCAGCTGGTCTTTGTGTGTGCATGTGTACCAGGACCTGGAAGACCAGGTGACTGACGCACATGCGCACACCGGAAACCAGAAGCTCAGCTTTCCGGCATGCATATGTGTGCTGGGGAGCTGCTCTTTGGGTTTCCAGCACTCTACCCCGTGCGTGCACACTCCCGTTTTGGCACTTGGTGCCAGAAAGGTTCGCCAACACTGCCCTAAGTATTTATTTGTGTCCACTGTTTAGCATTCATCACACCTTTTTCCACTGAAAAAGAAGGCATAGGATAGGAAGCCTTGATATAGACTTGTACTACAGGGAGAGGAGGAGGGTTTAATCATTCCTGAAACCCATTTCCTATTCAAAATTTTCCTTTCTCCACTGTTGCTAGTTGTAGGAAATAGTAGTTCAGGGTTTGAATAGGAGCTGGGGAGGAGGGAGATAAATTATAATATTTCTAAGCTATTGTAATATTGACAATGGTGCTCTGTAGCTTTGGACCTACATTGCAGGTCCATTGCAATCTGTTTGATTGCAATGCTTGTTCTATGTATCTCCATCATAACTCAGCTCCCAGTGCTGTAAAAGCAGAATATAAACATTTTCATGTCACATTCTCTGTGACCATCATGAGTAGCAGGCAGGAACTATTAAATTATGTAATCCCTGTTTGCACACAGCTCTGCCCCTTTCATTTTGTGCCAGCACCTACCTGGTCTTCTGGATGCACATGGCCTCCAATGCAGCATTTTCTCAACCTTGGCAACTTTAAGATGTGTGGACTTCAACTCCCAATTCACAGCAGGGTTGGCTAGGGAATTCTGGGAGATGAAGTCCACACATGTTAAAGCTGCCAAGATTGAGAAAACACTGCTCCAGTGACACTCCAGATACAGTGACTGGCCTTTCCATTCTATAACAAGTTTTGGCTGGTCAGGATCTTAACCTTAACATTTTTTGGCAGTGATGCCAATGGGTAGGGATATTTTCCTCTGGTCGGGTGAGTGGTTGAAGGTTCTTTGTATTTTAATCCATATTAAATTACACAGTAGTGTTGTTTCATAGTGTTTCCTTTCTTAAAACATGGCTTGGTTTAGATAAGGGAGTGGTAGCAGAGGCAGACCAAGTTTGGTCCTCTGGTTGTCCACATTTGGACCAGATCAACAACGTGAAATTGATCACTCTTCACTCTTAGAATGGGTGTCAGTGAAGATAGACTACTTCCAAGGAATTTGCATATTCCTTGTCTCATTTTTCCTGTCTCCCATGCAGCCATGTGTGGGTGTCTATGCGTAAGTGTATAATTGGGTGTCTGTCTGTCTGAATAAGAATTTGTCAGAGTGAGGGAAGGGAGACACATACACATACACTCTTAACTTTTTTTTCTTCCTTTTGTAGTTGTAGGAGCACTCACTAAACATTGGCTATTTGGGGGAAGATCATTATTAAAACGGTCAGTATTTTCTTCCATTTTTTGTGGTGGTTTCAGTTAACGAGCATTGGCTTGATGTTTTAATAAAACAATTTAGAGCAAAAGGAAGTAAACTGATTTACAAAGCCCAACAACATGCCACTAAACCCAAGGGCATGTTAGTTGCAGTCTTGAGGTGACTTGATTTCTTTCCTAAGTAACTTTAAAATAATTATAATTTAATTTAAACGTATAAAACCATACATTTCATTGTTATGTGTCCCTGAAAAGGTGCCCTTTTGTTTTTGATTGTAAACAATTCAACTTGCTGCCACAAGAAGTGGTGCAGCTTATTAGCCTCCAGAAATGGTTGGACCAATTTCTGGAAGTCATGGGGATCAAATGCCTTGTTGGCAGCAGAACTGCCTCTGGAGGCCATCTCCTGGGAGGCTAGTGGGCTCCCTTATGCAGTCGGTTAGCCACCATGAGAAACGACTGTAGGACTCAGTTGGCCAGGGCTCTGATACAACAAGGCTCTGCCTATGTTAAACAACATGGACATGTCCATCTAGTCTCCAGGAGTTAAGTTCAAGTCTTCGAAACTTTTTTGATGGTAACCCTCAAAACTGGTTAACTGATTTAACTTTCTGCTTCAAATGATAGGTGCCTGTGAGAATGGAAAGAGGGCAAATGACAAACAAGGATCATGATGGTCACAACATAAAAACCCTTGGCTTATATACAGTACTTGCATCTGGGATTGGGTCACAAATAGAAAAGGACGAGATTTGGATCATGACATTGCAATTTTTTCATTCTTTTCTTCATCACAGTTTGTGCTAGACGTCTATTCTCAACATCCATATTCGACTCTGCCTACTCTACTTGGTGACCCCCCCACATTACAAAGGGAAGAGTATTAAACTGCCTAGATCAGAATCACCTTTTGATCCAGGGGAGTTCTTAAGTCTGTTTTTTTTTAAAAAAATAAAAATAAAACAGCATATGAGAACAGAAATTCACCATATAAACTCTTCTTAAGGTAGCACCTCCCAAACTTTTTCCTTTATTACCCCAAACTATTTGTCAGAAAGTCTTATTGGATATCAAGGACTGTGGTAAGTCCCTTCCTTCAGCACCATTGCTGAACGAATGGTCGTAACTCAAGGACTATCTGAGTTATAAAACCAACAACCCTGAACTATCTTTATGTCATTTCGCTAAATTACCATTGCTAATTCCCCTGATTTTTCATCATAATTTGGAATACATAGGGAGCTTTTTGAATATATTTTAGTACATGTGGCAATCTTGAAGTCAATTTAAGCGTCCTTGCTGTGATCAGTAATGGGTTCAAGTGTTGTTATCAAAAGAAAAAACAATTTTACCCAATTTTGGGTAATTTACCCAGCTTTGGGAAGCAGTGCCTTATGTTAAATTCCTGTTGGTTAGCCATAGCCAATAATTTCCTATTCTTCCAATAAATTGCAGAAAATTGAGGCCTCCTAAATACGCTATTGATGTGAGGGTGAGGTTGTAAAAGACCGTGTATGTTGTATATCAATTTAGGGAACTTTTCAGCTGAAAAGTAGCACCAGCATATATAAGCCCATTTACATATAAATACAGCTCTGGGTGTAAATGAATGATAAATGTATGAAAAGGTATAAAACGAATCAGTGATTTGATGGGACTCTCCTAACACTTTTTGCATTTTCTGCTTGCATCAGTCACTAGCTAGGGATCAGACACCACTGGACACTTACCCAGAGTGGCTGTGTGGTGCTTAGGGCTGTTGACGTTCAAATGGATGTAATTGTGATGCATATTATCTGCAAGGCAAAAGAGAGAAGCATGCATGGAGCCGCGCTGCATGTTCCCGCAGGCGGCCACTAGAGGTCATCTCATTCAGGTTTTTTCCAAGCATCAGCTCTGGAATATGGGTACCAATCCCGCCTGCTTTAAATCAGAGAGGACCCAAACGCATTTGGTCCTCCTCTTTGCAGCTTTTGGTTTGCATCCAAACATGGCAGTGCTCAGAACACTCTGCAAAGGGAAATGATCTTGTTAGGTCTCCTTTTGAAACTTGTTTTCCTAGATTGCACGTGCTGGAAGAATGTGATCTGCAGAAATCACCTGTGAATTATTTTCGCCACAGAAAGCTAATCGTTACTGTTTACAGGGCAGTGACAGGTATGCAGTTCAGTGGAAAGAAAAAAAGTGGGCAACTTTCTATGACTCCCAGGTCTTGTCTGGTGCTAGCATTCTCTTTTCCCTTCCCTCTTACTGTGATTTTTCAAATAGGTTAGACAAAGAGAAGACAAAGACACAGAAAACAAGGAACAGTATCAGGATGTTTTTCAGCACCTGGATAGCAGATTTTACATTCACCCACTCCCATCTCCTATAAAGCTCGGGCTCTTCTATGCATCCTGCCGCCCTTCCTATCATTTGTCTGTTGCTCTGTTTGGGCTAGTCTACAATCACTACCTGAGTTTGCTATTAGAATGATTATGGTCATTTCCCTGGCAGGACTCTGAGAAGAAAGTGCAATGTACTTGAACAGAAAACCACACTTTCCTTTTCTTTTCACCTGGAAAAGGAGCAGTTTTGTGTCTGAATGCAGTTCTCTCCCCCTCCTCACTACCCTAATATTAATGTTTGAGCCAGCACAAAGACAGCCAGACAGCTAGAATTGGTTGTCATGGCAAACAGGCTGTTTCCCCATTTTTTGCAGCTTAGTTCCTGCTGCTGAGATACATATATAATTTAAACGCTGCAACCTCCAACTTGCAGAAGTTAGCACGAGATACTCTTAGGTGGAAATTGCAGAGGGGAAGGAGCTGGAGGGAGATTGGAGACAAAACAGAGGGGCAGGAGAGTGCTGGTAGTTGGCAAAAAGTTATCTCAGTGGTTCTAGGAAAGTGTACTGCATTGTGTAGATACATTGTTGTTTCTACTCTCAGTAATATTTATCTAACTTTTTTTTTATCCAAAGAGGTTTGAAAAGATCTTCCATTTGGATCTTAACAACCAATATTTAGACTCCAAACAATGGAAGTGCCAGATTTACAGACAAATAATGAAACTTTTACCTTTTTTGACTTCTTTGATGGTATGTTTGATTCAACAGTGAGCCAACATCTAGGAGAATGTTTCTTGAAACCTTTTTTTTCCGTCTTGATTTCACGGCTTTTCCATGCTTTGCAAGATGGGGTTGGTTCAAATAGCATGACCTACTCATGGATATTTCTCAGTTTGTACAAACCATTACAACCAATGGATTATAGGGTTGTAAAAAGGAAAAAAAATCCTTTTGACCATTGTCCAGTTCGAAGCTTCTTCTTAGTTTAGAAACTAAGCTATATCACTCACCCTATTCCTGATGCAAATTATTTTCATCAGAATATTTGCAGCCTAATCGAGAATTTGGAAATGATTTCCAAGAAACAAAGACCAAGATGTTTACCTTACTATGCCTGAGCCTGAGATCCCTTATTGCAGTATTTCTCAATCTTGGCATGTTGAAGATGGGTGCCTTCAACTGCCTAGAATTCCCCAGCCAGCTTTTCTGGGAGTTGAAGTCTACATATCTTCAAGTTGCCAAGGTTGAAAAAACACTGCCTTGTTGCATCTTCACTCTTAGATCGTACCACTGGAATTTCATAGTATGTTTTGGATTATTATTATTATTATTATTATTATTATTATTATTATTTGCAAATAGAAGAAGCAATAGCACTTAAGACTTATATACTGCTTTACAGTGCTTTACAGCCCTCTCTAAGCAGTTTACAGAGTCAGCATATTGCCCCCAACAATTTGGGTCCTCATTTTACCCACCTCGGAAGGATGGAAGGCTGAGTCAACCTTGAGCCTGATGAGAATTGAACTGCCAAATTACAGTCAGCCAGCAGTCAGCAGAAGTAGCCTGCAGTACTGCACTCTAACCACTGCGCCACCATGGTTCTTTATTAGATATGGGTTGTAGCATTATTTTTGCTGCTTAGAAGTCAATAAACCCAATATTCCCCCAATATTTAAAACAACCAACACCAGTGCCAGCATCAAATCACTGGCCCACTGAAGTCAACAAAGTAAAGAGTAGATCTTGGGACAAGGTAAGCACCTGATAAAGGCAGAAATTCAGTGGCTAGTTTGAAAGCCACTCTCTTACCCAGCAGCCCCATGTCTCTTTCTCTTACCATGACTACTTTTGGAAGGTTTCACCGCATTGTACAGATTCTTCGGAGGACGAGCTGAACCATTGTCTTGGAAGTTTGAATTCATCACAAGGCTGTTGTTGCGCTCAGAACACGAGGTGGTGCCTGCTTGATGCCTGAGAATGTCAACCAAAGCCCTGGCCAGGAAAAAAAAAAGGCAAATGTTCATGGAAAAGAAATCATAAAGTATACACATGGGTTCTGTTGAGGAACCTGGAATGTGCATTTAAACATCTGCATGTTGATGTCAACCTATTACCCATCTCCTTCCACCAATAACTGTATGACTGTAACTTCGTTGCTTGTATCCTTATGACTTATATTGACTGTTTCCTAATATGATTTGATTGCTAATGACTGTCATTAAGTGTTGTACCTTATGATTCTTGATGAATGTATCTTTTCTTTTATGTACTCTGAAAGCGTACCCACCAAAACAAATTCATTCTATTCTATTCTATTCTATTCTATTCTATTCTATTCTATTCTATTCTATTCTATTCTATTCTATTCTATTCTATTAAATCGTGTGACCAAACCTCTCCAAACAGGTGCCTTTCATATTCCCACTCTGAATGGGATACAGTGCAGAATCGTGTAGTTAAATATAACTAGGGAACACTAAGTTGTGGAAGGAGAGAGTAGCAAGATGGCGTTTTATCAAAAATACATGTTAAAGGTGGTTTTAAATGGAAACAAGTTCAAGATCTAGGCCCTTCTGTGTCTTGTACTGTGTCCAATCCCAAGCATCCCATGAAAAAAGCAACACACACACAATCAAATAGCTTTAAAAAATGGCAATGCTTTTGGTCAAAAATACAGGTAGTCTTCCACTTACAACAGTTCATTTAGTGGCCAAAGTTACAATGGTACTGAAAAAAGTGACTTATGACCATTTTTCCCACTTACGACCATTGCAGCATCCCTATGGTCAGTCACATGATCAAAATCCAGGCGCTTGGCAACTGACTCATATTTATGACAGTTGTAGTCCTGGGGGGTCATGCAATCCCCTGTTGTGACCTTCTGGCAAGCAAAGTCAATGGGGAATCCAGATTCACTTAATAACTGTGTTACCAACTTAACAAATGCTTAAATGATTCACTTAACAACTGTGGCAAGAAAAGTTGTAAAATGGAGGCGGTGTGGGTTTGGATGGGTAGGAACAGGCTCAGACTCAATCCCTCCAAGACGGAGTGGCTGGGGATGCCGGCATCCGAGGATCTAGTGGCCCCATCACTTTTGATGGGAGGGGAGCTGCTTGCTCCCTCTGAAAGGGTTCGCAATCTTGGCATCCTCCTGGATTCGCGACTGTCCCTAGTTGACCATCTGATGGCCGTGACCAGGGGGGCTTTTGCACAGGTTCGCCTAGTGCGCCAATTGCGACCTTTCCTAGACCGGGATGCCCTCCGTACAGTCACTCAGGCTCTCATTATCTCCTCTCTGGACTACTGCAATGCGCTCTACATGGGGCTGCCTTTGGGGTGCACCCGGAGGCTCCAACTGGTCCAGAATGCGGCCGCGTGGGTTGTTACGGGAAATTCCTGTTACTCCCGTGTTACACCTCTCTTGCGCGAGCTGCACTGGTTGCCGGTGGTCCTTCAGATCCGCTTCAAGGTGATGGTATTAACCTATAAAGCCCTTCATGGTATGGGCCTGGGGTACTTGCAGGATCACCTCCTACCGGCCTCCCACCGCCCTGTGCGCGCACATAGGACTGCCCTCCTCCGGGTGCCATCAGCCAGACAATGTCGGCTGGTGGTGCCCAGGATGAGGGCATTCTCTGTGGCTGCGCCGACCCTCTGGAATGAGTTACCCACTGGGCTCCGGACGGCCCCTGACCTACATTCTTTCTGCAAGGACCTGAAGACATGGCTTTTTAATCAAATCGCCTGATCTGTTTGGGAGTTTTTATTTTAATTACTGGGGTTTTTTAGAGAACTTTTTATTGCTATTTATTGTTGTTGTTTTATTCTTGTGAGCTGCCCCGAGTCCTTCGGGAGAAGGGCAGCATATAAATATCATTAAATAAATGAATAAATAAATAAATAAATAAATAAAATGGGGCAAACTCACTTAAATGTTTTGCTTAGCAACATAAATTTTGGGCTCAATTGTGGTCACAATTCGAGGACTGCCTGTATAGGATACATGTTCTGTAAGAGAGTATACTCTGCTTGGAGGACAAAAGATGATGAAGGCAAGTGAACAAGTTTCTAATGTGAAGAACTGTCTGTTAAGATATTTAATTTAATAGCTGCAACAGTTGTGGATAATTGGCCAGTACACACAGTGGTAGTTGATTGGTTAGACACATGGGTGTCAAATTGGCAGCCCGCAGGCCAGATGCGTCATGTGCAGGCCACACCCACCCCAGCTCTGTGAAGGGGGGAAACGTGACATGTCACGTGACAGCAATGTGACGTTGCACGTTTGACACCTGTGGGTTAGAGAGTGCAGGCTCCTGCACGAGGCAATCTACATTATAATTGGTTACTGGGTGTAAAGGGGGAGGTTCCCTTTTTTCCCACCTTTTTCTTCTCAGTATGCTGTTTTGTGATTTATCTGATGATTTGCCACATGATGTAGTGATGTGCCTGGCTATCGAGTTCACTGCATATATTGATGTAAAATAGATTTATTTATATAAAACTACAAGTTCACGTCAGCGTCCCTGACTTCATTTGGATGCCTACTGCGCAATTCCTTGACACTGTCCCACAGAAGGAGACAGCAAATTGTTCTCTATCCTCTGGAAGACTTTGAACGAATATAAAGAAATAATTCATCCAATCCCATTGTAGCGTAGACCTGCTTGTCCATTGCTCAGAATTACAATTATCAATTTTTTTCTTGATACTTGACACTTTCATGACTCTTTATGTTGAGCAACAGAGGTTTGGACATCTTGCACAAGGTTCTGGGAAAATTTCTAGCAAGCCCATTCAGTTTGCAAAAAAAATTTTTTGGCTTTGCTATCACTTACAGTGAGGTCTAACCATTAGTGTGTATATACTGTACATTCCATAATTCTCCACTATATACGGTAGGTACATTCTGCTGCAACTTCACTTGCATCTGTGTGGGATGATACCATTTGTAATCCAATGCAGCTCAAGAATATCAATTTTTGCTCTAGATAATATTAGTTCTTTCAGCCCTATTTCTCTGAGTCTATAGATCAGTGTCTCTCAACCATGGCAACTTTAAGACATGTAGACTTCAATTCCCAGAATTCTCCAGCCAGCCTGAAACTAGCTGGCTGGGGAATTCTGGACGCTGAAGTCCACGTCTTAAAGCTGCCAAGATCAAGGAACATGCAATTTCTTTTATCTGACTGTTGCCTGGGTTGCAGCTCTTCCACCTCTTCCCTCAAGATTATTCTCACAGCCCATTACAAATCCTTAGTTTGTGGAAGAGACTACAGCTTTGAGACAGAGCACAACGTTGAAGGCCAACTGTCTCAAATCAAAGTAACTGAATAATATGTGATGAAAGAGACACTTTCTTACATCTTGAAAAGCTACTGCTAATGCAAGTGGGAAATATTGATCTCACTAAATTAGACAAACAGGCTGTCTTGCAACAGGCTGGTTTCCAGTTGCACCTAGATTTAGCAGCAAGTGAAAATACATCCCATTGAACCCTAATCTGGAGACCCTTTAGATTTGGAAGCAACTCAAGGGTAGCATCTAACCCTCCATCAATGGATGAGAATACTTCTGGGCCCCTCTCTGCAGCTCATATCCTTACCTGGGCACATTGAGTTCTCTCCCATGGGGTCTCCTGGAGGCTTTGCTGAAAAAGAACTTGATTCCGACTCCCACAGCTAAGGTGAAGCTGATGACGCCACAGATGACATACACGGTGCTGTTGCTCTGCTGCTTGCTACCGTTCGGTACATCGGGCCCATTCGTGGCTGTGCCAGCAATGGTGGTTGCAAACCACTGAGGGCTATCACGGCACTTCCCTTGCTCCAGCCTCCTGGATCGATCATCACAGCAGAAGCGGTATTGGCAGGTGCCACAGCAGAACCGGTAACCTCCTGTGGTACAGTTGAAGGCCGCATCGTATTGCCCCATGACATCATAGTAGCCTTGGCATGTTTCAGAGGGCCGGACTTTGCTGCTTGTGCTCGTGGTTGAGTTAGAGTTTGGTGAGGTCAAGCGCTTCAGGTGGGCTAGGAGGCTGGGCAGTCCCCAACTCTGATTTGTATAATGTGGTGCCTGAACTACAGCTAAGGCCGTGTGGCCAGCCAAGGCTTCAAGGGATGCATAGAGCATGACCGTCAGCAACTGATGCATGATGGGGGAAAGTATGAAGCTGAGAAGCTCACGCCAGGCTGGCCAATGTGGTGGGCCTTTTAGAAAGTGTATAAAAGTGATCAAGGAAGCAAACCCTATAAAGATAAAGAAAGCGAGTGTTAAGAAAAGCCCGGTGGAGTGAATGCCAAATGCTCCTCAATTTGATACAGGTAAACCTCGACTTACAACAACAATTGAGCCCAAAACTTCTGTTGTTAAGTGAGACATTTGTTAAGTGAGTTTTGTCCCATTTTCTTGCTACAGTTGTTAAGTGAATCAATATAGTTGATAAGTTAGTAAGCCAGTTGTTAAGTGAATCTGGCTTCCCCATTGTCTTTGCTTGTCAGAAGGTCACCAAAGGGTTACATGACCTTGGGACACAGCAACGGTCATAAATATGAACCAGTTGCCAAGCATTTGAATTTTGAGCATGTGGCCATGGGGATGCTGCAAAGATCGTAACTGCAAAAAATGGTCATAAGTCACATTTTTCAGTGCTGTTGTAACTTTGAAGGGTGACTAATCAAACAGTTGTAAGTTGAGGACTACCTGTATTAACAACACAGGTTAGCCTTCTCTAGTCTCTTCCATAAATCTTGGGACTCAACCTCCCCAAAGGGCTTGTCAGAAGGCATCAGGTTGGAGAAAGTAGAGCCATCAGGAGTAACTACCAAATCATCAGCAAATGCTCTTAATTTATAATCATATTGTCTTATTTTGATTCCCTTTATTTTATCTGAGCCACGTATTTTGTTCAACTCCCAGAATTCTTGAGCCAGCATGAATCAAGGTGAATCAAGCTACTCGGGCTTATTCAGCAAATCACCATTTTAAAAAATCCATATAGCATGAAACAGGAATGTAGCTATTTGGGTTTCTGAACAGCATCTCAGTCTACTAACTAGTGTTTATTTCATTGGGAGATTCTATTAGATAGGAGTGGAATGTATTGATTTCTCTTGCTATCTTTCCACTTAAAATAGCTCTCAAGGTGGTCAATAAAGCTATAATGAATATGTTACAATTCAAATTCGAACTCTTCAATAATAGAGAAATAAGCATGCTCACCAGCATAAAACAGCATAATTATTAACTTAAATGTTTCTATACCACTCATGCTCCCAGAGAAGCCCAGGATTTTTTAAATAAGTGAATAAAATTTATTAATAATTTAAATAAAATCACCTCAATAAAGCAATTTGTTTTAAAAAGATAAATAAATTAGAATTCATTTTTCAAAAACAGAAAAGCTAAACCATTACCCATCTTTAAAAATAATTTGATTATAGACTATATGTTGTTTCATAAATGCCTTGATGAACATGGCTTTCTTTACTTGTATGTATATATGTGTGTATGTATGTATATGTATGTTTTCAACACTCCTAATGTTCGATAATGTCATTTTGCCAACTTCTTTTCAAGCCATATATTCAGTTGCTTTGACTGAGATACATCAACTAAAGGTGCTAGTGACCACCTTTGAAGCGCTCCATGGCTTAGGACCTGGCTATTTACGAGACCGCCTTCTGCCGCCGAAACCTCCCACCGGCCAGTACGCTCCCACAGAAAGGGGCTCCTCAGGGTACCGTCAGCCAAACAATGTCGGCTGGTGACCCCCAGGGGGAGAGCCTTCTCTGTGGCAGCC
>JANHZT010009156.1:53043-64200 GCA_032468215.1 Stegonotus admiraltiensis | reverse complement strand
GTGTGAGCATAGCAGTACTGATTTCTAAATCATAGAACTGAGACTATGTTTATAATGGCTTATTCAGTGACCGTGATGGTAAAACTCTGGTGGACTGTGGGGTCCTTGATGATCTCTGAGCTTGGTGGTTTTTTTGCAGACATTTTGTTACCAAACTGGGTAACATCATCCGTTGTCCCATTTGTGTGCTTTCTGAAACCTTTGATGCCCATATGTGGTATCGATAGAAGTGGGAGAACTGATGATGTTACCCTGTTTAGTAATGAAATGTCTGCAAGAAAACCACCAAGCTCAGAGAGCACCAAGGACCCGCAGTTCAACAGTTCTGAGCTACCAATATTCTTTTCTATTAGTACTCTGGTAGACATCTGATAGAGGGGGAAATGGGCATTTGTTCTAACTCTGTGAATGGTATATGCCTTTATTTTTTACTTCACATTTACTTTTTACATATATCAAGTAAAATGGCATTGCATCATCCTGTATTTTTCTGTAAACATTTTTGATTTTTAAAAAGTCAATATAACGATATAGATGTGCCAGTTTCTAATTGCATGAATTTCTCTTCATTCTTATATATCAGCGTTCTGCCCATTCCAATGTATGATGTGATCTTTATTTAACTTGCTTACTTACTTACTTCCCTATGTAGCCATGTGTTGTGTGAATGTGTGTGTGTGTGTGTGTGTGTGTGTGGAAATATGTGTCTGCCTTTGTGCAGTTCACTGTGTGCTTTTTCTTTTATAGAGCAGGTGTCTATCTTTTCCTCTCCATCTGGTTGAAAGAGAGTTATTCAAATGAGAACTTAAAAGGCAGAGAGAGAATGTCCCTTTCCTTTTATATATATATATAAAAGGGATTTCTGGGATGTATTAACAAGGGAAAGGATGGTTTAACCAGACCTGTAAAGCACTATTGAATTGGTGGCTCATGCTTCCATTATGGGCATATTACAAACCTGGAATTATCATCATCGAGTTAAAATGTGCATAGTAGACTTTTGTGGCTATTACATGGAAAGTGCATTTAATTCTCACTTCTAACTTCCAAGTCACATTAGCCAGGTGCAATATGAAAAATGGAGAATTGACAGGCACAATGAGGAGCTGTCAGACTTCACACCAGGCAATAAATATCGACTGCCCAAAAACTGCATTTGATAATAGTAGAAGCTTCGGAAATTCAACGCAGTTAGATAAATTGCTCCACTGAGAAAGAAATCATATAAATGCCTACTGCAGAACAGAGCTATTAGGCCTATATATAATGCAATCATGGGGTTTAAATCTTAGGTCTTTTCTTCCCTTCCTTTCAAATCAATTCTTCTCTTCTTTGTGAAAGTTGGGGACATTTATTTCACGTTTACAGAACAGTTCTCTTTGCCTTAGAATAACTGAGTCTCACCAGATACATCAGTACATAATAACATACTTTGGTGTTTCATGCTAATTAATTAAGAGTAACTACCACTATTTCTACATTCCCTGTCTTGTATGCCAATTGGAATCCTTACTGTTTCTATATATTTCCCTTAAAATGTTTGGGGTGCAAATTTGGATTTAGAGCAGCATAGAGTGACCAAGAGAATAAAGGATTTCATGTTAAATAATTAGGATGTACAATGCAGTGTATTACGTCCCTCACAACAGTCCGATTCCAGTTAATACAGTCCTAATCCACCTGCTCTTGACATGGCCTAAGATTTCAGATTAATTTTAATGGGTAAGTTTACACCTGGTGATGTTATAATTTGCCTATGGTTTTTGGAATAAGACATAATAGTTAGAAAACTATAGTGCACACACAACATATTGACACAAAACAAAATAAACTATATTATGGCTTTGTACAGTATGTAACTCTAGCTCAGGGGTGAACTTCAGCAGGTTCTGAAAGGTTCTGGAGAACAGGTAGTGGAAATTTTCAGTAGTTCGGAGAACCAGCAAATACCACCTCTGGTTGGCCCCAGAGTGGGGTGGGAATGGAGATTTTCCAATATCCTTCGCCCAGAAGTGGGAAGGGAATGGGGATTTTGCAGTATCCTTCCCCTGGAGTGGGGTGAGAATGGAGATTTTGCAGTACCCTTCCCCTGCCATGCCCCCCAAGCCACGCCCCCCAAGCCACGCCCACAGAGCCGATAGTAAAAAAATTTGGATTTCACCACTGCTCTAGCTGATTTTGGGGTACCTTCAAACATGTAAATGAATAGCACTGAATTTAATTCAAGACACACATGCAAATTTGGTTTTGATGGCTGTTTCCAATAGTATAGTAGAAAAATTCATGGAGGTAAAAAGAGATGTACTCCTTCAATTAAATGGCTTATAGCACAATAATATTTTTCCTGGAATGCAGCAGGCTAACAGGTTACTATTCTAGGTTTTGAATCCATAGTTTCTTATTAACTCCTGCTACCTATATCTTCTAAAACAATCATATGTTGTCTCCATAATACATGTAACATAAGCATACAATATTGAATTATTCTATAATCTGCCAATATTTAATATAATAATATATTTCACTCAATTCGTACTGTTCTACTAATATTTTGATATATATTTATTTTTAGATACTGACAGAAGAGGATGCAAATTTAAAAAAAAACTTAACCATGTTTTTTCATTTGATTTTATTAAAACAGAAAGAAAGAAAGGTTATTTTAAAAGGTTATTTTTTTCATTCAATTTTATTAAAACAGAAAGAAAGAAAAACCCACCATAACCAATAGAGCTTTAAAACATATGAAAGTGCATTCTGAAATAATAGCCTTGATTAATATCAATAGCTATCACTTATTCATCAAACAACCTTTAGTTAAGCTCCAGATCAAACCAATTGAAATTCGTTGCCTCATATATCAGATGTACTTTATATTGGCACATTAAACACCTCAAGCTATTTATTTCTGCTAGGGCTACAAAAGAGAAGTAATTTATTATCAGAACAAGCAATTTCCAGAAATCTTTGCTTCCACCATTCTTGCAAAAAAAGAATGTACTGTACAGTTACTCACACAGCTCTTTTATAAGCTCAATCAGTAGAACCGTACAGAAGATTATTCGTAAGCCCACTCCAAAATAGATGCCAAGGAACTCTTGATACCTTATAGATGTACTGGAGTAGCAATGAGCTCCAGAATCCCCACTAAACACACTTTGGAATTCTGGGAATTGTTATTCAAACATATTTTGGAAAATCTTCATCTTGTGGAAGGCCGTTGTATTGTATGATTTTAAGCAAACTGATCATAGCTGAGGAACAAGACAGGAATATTTCCTATTGGATAATCTTGGAAATATTATTGATCTGCAAACTGTTCTAATGCTATACATATATTGGGGATATGTCTACAATGACCATATTTTTTTGGAAAAAATAAAAGACAAACCTGAAAAGGGGGCAAATCTGAGAGAGGTTCATAAGGATATAAAAAAAATTCTATTGTTTATGTTGATAACTTTGCTTTACAGAGAAAAATTCAAGAGCAAACCCAAGAAAATAAATAATTAAAGAACTGTCTTTTATAATGAAGGACCTAGGGTTGCCATGCATGTGACCCACTAGGGTCTGGTGCCTAGATGGACATTTAGAATTCTTTAGGATGCCATTAGGATTCTTATTTTCACCCATATTTTTCCAGTGGCAAGGCAGCTAATATCCCAGAATGTGATATGTCAAAAGTTTGACTCCATCAGTACACGCTCAAGCCCAGAACCTCAGAAATTAAACCCAAACTTCAGAAATCCCTGAAACTCACTGCAAAATTCCCTGTAGCAATTTCCAAAAAGCTGGGTAACTCATTTTTTTTCCTTTACCACCCCATTTTCTCCCCTTCTTCTCCCCAATAAGTGGTCCTCATTCATCTGAGAGGCTGATCCAGGCAGCCTTGCTGTTTCCATGGCAACATTGCCATGGAAACTGCAGAGTCCATTCTCTCCTCCCCCTTCTCACCATCCTTTCCTCGCAATTCCAGCAGTCTCTCCCTCCATAAATCCATTAGGGGAACTTCAAAAGGCAGGAGGCTTCTGCATCACCCTTTAAAAAGCATGGAGGGGTGAATATATATCCTGTGAGAAAGCACAGGAAAACTATCAGCTTGATGGGCTGCTTCCTCCCAGACCCCACCCCATCCCCAAATCTTCTTTCATAGCTGTTGGAAGCTAATGTAGCTGTTTCCTTCAAAACCTGTTCCTTATTATCATTTTACCTCACTGTCTTCCTTTCTCATACCTCTTATTTTGGCTTCCCTCTCCACATTCCCTTCATCTTCTTATACCCTTTGCCCACAGATTACCTGGGGTGCACCTGACAACTTTTCCTTACAACACATCTCCACCTCTTGGGACTGATTTTGTGAACAAGGATGGCCTATATATATATATTTGCTCTCTGTCACTGCTTCTTGGACCTGGGTTTACTTCAGCTCCTTTGTTCACCCGCACACAACCAATCTGTGTGCTTTTAGCCAGACTCATGAATCTACCTCAGCTTTACCTCAGTGTGCAGAATCACGAGGGTACCCATTTTTCCCTCAGATACACCGTTATGCACCCACAAACATTTTGAACACCCAGATCAGCACAAACTTCTGCCATGTGCATTGTACTCTCACACATGCCTGAACGCCCACCTGTGCAATCCATCCCATAGTCCCACAGCAATTATCTAGGAATCTTAGTGCCTGAAGCACAAACATAATCAGACGTACACATACACACACGTACATTCACACACGTGTGTACACACACAGAGAGAATCTATGCATATGCATAGTCAACCCTTTTCAGACGGAGACCCAGGAAACAGGCTTCAATAGATGAAAGCTTATTAAGCAATACCCATGAATGGTTCCTTTCATTTGCATGTTTCAAATTCGTCTCTAGCACCCATTTTCTGCAGGATAGTTGCAAAGTGGGGGGAGTGAGGAGACAGGAACAAAAGGGTAGTGCTGTGGTTTAATTTGTGCTGGCTTGGCCAGCCTGTGAAATATAAGAACAGCTTATATCATCATTCAGCATATTTGCGAGAAAGAGTGAGTGTGACTGTGTGTAAGGAAGGTTTGTACAGTAATCAGGAATTCTCATGTGTGAAAAGGACAGGCATCGATCTTTTGAAATGCCTCACACTCTCAAATATATCTAGAAAGACACGCACACGCACACACACATATACAAAGTAACACATTCACAACCTGTCACACACACAAGCTGCCACGGATACAAAGCAGCAGGAAGTGTAATGCACAATTTATGATTTGATATGCATACCCACACAAAGGAACTGGCACATACCCAGAACTGCAGCAATACAACATACTCTTACACAGACACACACACAGGCACACAAAGCCCCTTACAAAAGCCCCAAACAGCAACAAAAAAAACCCCTCTCACACATTTGCAAATCTAATGATTAATATTTGACCTACCTAGATCAGCAGCACTAAAAAACAGAACAAACATACACAATCACGCTCAACTGAGAATTAAATATGAACAAGTGGATAGCAAAACATTAATTTCACAATCAGCCCCCTCTCAAATCCCCACATATTGACACAATCTTATACAAAGCTAACATCCCAAGAATGACAACTGTCCCATCACACACATTAGATCAGGAATCCCATCCTATTACACCATCCCAACAGCACTGTCACAGCTCTGATTCAAATCCCCCCACAACTGACTCTGCCTTATACACCAAACCGGGGTGCAGTTGCATCAGAATGGGTACTGAAAGCAACAGTCAGCTCGTTTTTAGCACAGACTGAATAATTCCTCTTCCTCTTCCCAAACTCTCTTCTTTAAAAAGATGGAGCGAGACAGTGCATTGTTCTGATTGTGTAAATACATTGCTAATCAGAAAGATAGTAAAACCAAAGGCAAAAAATAGCATTTTGTGCCAAAGACACATAAGTATGCCCAAATTCTGGGGGAAACACCTGCTTGTAACTTTGACACATGCAAGCATCCACTGTCAAATCTAGAGGCACTCTTGATATGTAACACCATCCCATCAATACCTCTATAGCTAACTTTCTGGAGTCTCCTTCTCTTAGACTGTTCTGACACACCCAGAGCACCCAACCCAGGTTATCAAAGACATTGTTGCCTCTTAGTAGGGAATAGCAATCAAAGCCTTACCTTGATCTGTTAAAAAAGAATCCCATACAAAATACTTCCCCTGTGGTGTAAGGTTTTTTTCCCCTCTGCAGCCCCTGAGTGCTGTTTGATTCAAGGGGAAGCACCAGAATGTTAGATGTTCCTCTCCACCTTCAAGAAGGAAGCATTTACTTTAATGAGGAAGGGAAAAATACCCCACTTTCAAAGTCGGTGCTTTCTATTAAAAAAATGAAATTTCACTCTGGAAAGGAAATGCAAGGGATGAATTAAAGAAGATGCTTGAGGAATTCCATTGGACGGCTGGCAGGCAAGCGAGGTGTTTTGATTGGTGAAGGAAATGCGCTCAACGGGAACTGCAGCCCCTCACTCAAACCTGCGTGCCTTCCTCTGAACTGTTTTCAAGTCCCAAAGGAGTGGAGAGGGTGAGTGGGAAGAGCATTCATTAACAAAACGGGTGAACATCCAGCAGAAGATGGGGCAAAGAAAGAGAGATGTAAAAGCCTAGGATTGGACAGGGATAGCTGTCAGTCAAAAAAGACCCAATATATCCACGTTTCAGCTCATCCACCCCTCATCCCCCCTCCCTTGTCTCTACTCTGGGAAAGGATAGGAAAAAGAAAAGTTTGCTGTGTGTATCTACAAGAGATCCAAGAAATCCTGAAGTTTTGGTTAACATACCTGGTTGCATGGACTTCTCTCGAAATAGTCCTAACCCTTGCAAATGCTGATTTTCCCATCTGAATATGGATGATCTGATGAATGGTTCCCCTGTATTCTTGTATGCAGAAAAAAACAACTCTTGCATTTGAGAAAAAGAGTGTAGTAGTTTGCAACTGCGTATATGTTCTGGTGTCTTTTTTTTTAAAAAAGCTACTCTTTTACAAGAACACATACACAAAAGCATGATTTAGCTTTTCTTGTAGATTTCTGTACGCACAAATTTTCTTTTGCTCCAAAATTTGAAAAAGCAAGGGTGTTGCACCCATACTGGTTGTTACTGACCAACTGGCACCTATTTTAATGTAATTTTGATACCAGCAAAGTTTTTTTTCTTCTATAATTTTCCCAGACTTTTAAAGCAGATGGTGTTTTATTTCCTCTGCTGATTGATTTTATGCTGTTTTGTATTTGTTTCTGCCAATCTTTTTTGGGCTGCTGTCTTACATTGCAATTTTTTTTCATATTTTGGGAGGGTTTTGCTGCCATTTTAAGCTTTCTTGAAAAGCAAATAATAAATCCCTAAAATTCATAAATTATACCACCCCAAATGTGCTATAAATAATTCAGAAGAGCAGGGTTTTGCTGTGACTGATGGAGTTGGGGAATCAAAAATTGTAGGTTCAATGTAATGAAAAAGGATTGAAAGAAATGGTAAAGCTAAGTAAAGATGGAGTGTTTGCACTGAAAGTGGAAGGAGATGAGAACCTGAGGAAACTATATATTAAAACAGCAAAAGGGCATCTTCATTTTGCAGTGACTTACTGTTTTATATAGCTTCATATTTAACTATATGAATCCATTCTATTTTTTAAAATGAATTTACATGCTACCTTTTTACAATGCACCCAAAGTCATAGTTAAAAATAACTATCCGTCATACAGAATAGAATCTATACGTCTCCTTAATTTTCACTGATACCGTTCATAAGAACAACATTGACTAATGGCTTATTAATCATCCAAAGAAAAAGAGTCATCAATGTCAAGAATAAATAAACTTCAGCATAAGTAGAGTTAATAAGGTTGTCATTAAAATTTAATAAGAGCTGAGAATAGGCAGGTTTCTTGGGAGCAGCCACTGCATAATATTGGTGCCACAGCCGAGAAGGCTGCCTCCAAGGTGCTTTTCAAAAGGCAATTGAATTTCTTTGAAAACATTTCGCTTCTCATTCAAGAAGCTTCTTCTGTTCATTTCAGAACTGAAGGAGCTTCTTGGATGAGGAATGAAAAGTTTTCAAAGAAAAAAACAAAATCCAGTTGCCTTTTGAAAAGGACCTAAGAGACAACTATTACCTAGATGATTGAGAAACTCCATAGACAATGAGAAGACCCTTATATTGAGCTAGAGCAGGGGTGGGAAACTATGACCCTTTTATAACTTGTGGACAAGTCCTAGAATTCCTGAGCTCAGGAATTTTCATCATTCCTCTTCCTTCTGGACTTCAATTTCTATCTGGGATGGAAATTCCCAGATGGAAATTGAGGTCTACAAGTCATAAAAGGACCATGGTTCCCCACCCCTAAGCTACAGAATCTGGTAGGAAGAGGAGTGATGAAAATTGGAAGATTATGTTGCATAAATGTTACAAAAGTAAGGAGATGACTGCTGATAGAAACCATTTTAAAAGATAAAAGAGCCAGTGTCAACTGGTCCTAGCAAATCCAGTAGTGGAGCCTCACTGCATCACCAGTTATTTCACTAGATTGTATTTGTAGAAGAAATTTCTCAATATCTGACAAAACCATGGGAGAAGAATAGACAGTATGAAATCTGTGCAATCTTGCACATATAGCAATAGCCTTTAGGCTTATATACTGCTTCATAGTGCTTTACAGCCCTCTCTAAGTGATTTACAGAGTCATCCTATTGCCCCCAGCAATCTGGTCCTCATTTTACCAAGCTCGGAAGGATGAAAGGCAGAGTCAACCTTGAGCCACTTAGAATTGAACTGCTGGAGTGAGCAATGAGTTAGCCTGCAGTAATGCATTCTAACCACTGAACCACCACAGCTCTATTTTTGGGGGGTCCTGTTGATGACAGCTATTTTGTAACCTCTGAAGGGACTATGGAGATTCTCGGTCATCCAGATCATGGTTGTCCCAAAGGTGCTTTTTTCAAGAGGCAACTGGACTTTCTGGTTTTTCTTTGAAGATGTTTTGCTTTTCATCCAGAAAGCTTCTTCAGATCTGACTGGATGGTGGGGAATGGAAGGATTTATACTCCTTGCAGATAGCTGGTCATTTAAATTCTTTTAGCAGGTTGTTAAGGTCACCTGGAGAAGAAGGCTCCACACCAATTTGCACCACTCAGGTGACTCTGATGACACAGATAAGCCTCCAGTGACCTTAACGTCCTTCTAAAAGAATGCAAATGACCAACTGTGTGCAAGGAATATAAATCCATCCAATCACAGCTGAAGAAGCTTCTTGGATGAGAAGCGAAATGCCTTCAAAGAAAAACCAGAAAGTCCAGTTGCCCCTTGAAAAAAGCACCTTTGGGACTCTGTAGAGTCATGCCTACAAGGGACTTCAGCAGTGTTGAAAATTGGATCTGCTCTCCTGGGATCTTATGGCATCACTGCCCTTGGGCAGCTGAACCAATTTACTCCTAGCTCAGTTGCAGATCAATAGAAGTCTGCCATGCAATGCTACAATTCTATGAAGCTTGGAGGAATGTACAATCCCTGTTCTCCTGTGCCCATATCAGTATTTCACAGGGAGGTGGTGGTGTTCTGATCAGGTAGATTTATTGTTTGATATTTTTTTAATTGCAGGGGTTGTATCTCAGTTCACTTGTCAACAAAGAGGCTGGAGTCTACTATCCTTTAGCTTTTAGTCCCAGGGAAGCTGTCAGCTTCAGTTGACTAACACCTTGGTCTAGAAGGGGTGAAGCAAAGTCATGGACTTGTTTCTCGTCTCGCCAATGTAAAGTGAGATTCTTTTTCCCCTTACCATTGTGTTCATCTTGGTGGAAGGCAAGAGCTGCAGATGGGGACTTTCATTTCTCAGGCATATTTTAGAAAATAATCTCTGCCAAGTATGAGTCTTCCAGGAAATTCTTCACTTGTCTTGCTGGCAACTTTCAGAAAGAAGAGTCAACTAATAGTTTAGTTTAGTTTACATTATTGTCATTGCACCTCGTACAACTAAATTAAATGCCATCTTCAGTGTACATTATAATTATAAAAATTACTGGTTGAGCCAGTTAAACCACGGGTCGTGGCACCAGTCCTTTTCAAAGCTTGCAAGTTGACATCAAACACATATCCTTCACATTCTATACAATTGAATTGAAACCCGATATTACATTAATATTACACTATAGAATTCAATATAGTTCCTGCCCTGGGATAGAAGCTGTTTTTCAGCCTATTTGTCCTTGTTTTTATTATCCTGTACCAAAGAAAAGAAAGACGGCTCTATGCGCCTGGTGGTCGATTGTAGCAGTCCGGGGGGTTTTCCTGGTCGCTTCTTCATCATGGCACTTCAGCGGGCTCCGCAGGGGGACTGGTCTCTGGGTAGACGGTGGCGCTGTGGTTCCTCGTCTGCTGGGTGGCCCCTGGTCGGGTTGGCCTCTCTCCTTGCCCTCGGGTTGCTTTGACATGTCGTTAGCACGCAGCTCCCTACGGAGTTTCCACTTCAACGTGATGCCTTTTGGACTGCCGGGGATTGGTTGCCATCATCCGGGGACCCTCTTGTTTCGGTCAGGTGGGCGAAAACCTCTGCACCCTGGGGGGTCTTCTGGGGTGTGTTGGTGGCGCGCTTAGGCCCTCTCTCAGGTCACACCATAGGCGGTGGGTCTGGTCTCTGCCTCGGGGTTTCACACGTTGCCCATCGTCTCTCTGTGTCCGTGAGCTTGCGGACCTTGACACCCTGCCCCGACTGCTGGCACGGTCAAATTCCTCCTTCAGTTTATCTACAGGGCTCTCGAGTGCCGTCTCCCGCATGCCCCAAATAGCAGGCCAAGTAACCACCAGATGACAACGGCACCACCAACCAACAAGTGGTGAGTGGTGGTCCCTGGTGGTCTAGCGGTTAGGATTCCTGGTTTTCACCCAGGCGGCCCGGGTTTGACTCCCGGTATGTGGAACCCCGAGGCAGAGACCAGACCCACCGCCTATGGCGCGACCCGAGAGAGGGCCTAAACGCGCCACCAACACACCCCAAAAGACCCCCCAAGGTGCAGAGGTTTTTGCCCACCTGACCAAAACAAGAGAGTCCCCAGACGATGGCAACCAATCCCCCGAACCTTATGACAGCGAGGAGGACGGGGAAGACGACCCAATGGTGAGTGGACCCATCCACCCTT
>JANHZT010009154.1:0-11211 GCA_032468215.1 Stegonotus admiraltiensis | reverse complement strand
AGCTGGGCATGGGGGGTGTGTGTGTGTGGGAATTTTTGCTACCGGTTCTCCGAACCACCCGCCTCCATTGCTACCAGATCGGGTGATCCGGTCCGAACTCGCAGCATTTCACCCCTGATGCTGACCTAAGAAGAAGGGTACATAATAAGGTCACCCAGATGGTTTCATCAAAACTATTCCAACCTCATGCTGAAATTTACACTGTATCTGCCCTTTTCTTTGTCTTGTCTTTGAAATGCGGTGGGCCAAAATTATATGAGCTGTAGTTTTGCTTTTGATCATGGCTGCTCAGCAAGCTGCCAATGCTTTGCTGGAAGTGCCAGTATACAGTTTTGCTGTTTGCATGCCTCATAAAATTATGTTGTATCTTCAAAGCGATTTGGTTGCTTTAGATTTTGACCACAAAAATATTTATTCAAATGGCTTGATCTGCTCTGGCTAATTTTACAAAAGAACAAAAAGGAGAGGGAGAAATGCAAAATATAAACAAAAACGATCTTACTGGATCCAGACATGTTTCGTAAATGAGTTCCTTTCTCAAACAAAAACAGTGCAGAAGAAAATACTAATACATAAAATGGTTCACTACATACATATAACAGGTTACTGTGAACTGCCCAGAACTCTTTGAAGTCACGTGGCACCAAATTAATTAAAATTAAAAACATTACTAAAATCGGTTATTCTCCTTAGGTTTACCCTAACTGATTCTCATTCCTAAATGTTAAACAAAAAGATTCTGTCCCAAAGAGAAAATGAAACACGGACATTATTTTATCTTAAATGTTGGTAAACTAGTCACCTGGAATAGTGGCTAAAAGGAGCTATTGCGATATATACTGCCAAAGGATATTGGTGACTGCTAGGAAAAAACTCTGAAAGGAAAAGGTATGTTCCATATTGAAGATAGTTGCTAAATGTCTCCATTTTTAGCCTGTTAGAAGTGAGACTATTCAATAGTAAAATCTACTTGATTTATTATTTTTTTAGTAGAGCTGCCTTATTTTTGCTCCATAGTATTCTATGGCCATAAATCTGAGATGGAATATTTCTTAATCTGGAAAGTGTTTCAATGCAGGATATTCCTGTTCTGTTTTCTTTTATTGTCTAAATGTTTTCCATTTCTGATCGTAAGAGCCCAAATAAATTTTAGGATAGGGTAGTATATGGCATGTGGTGCATCTTTTCAGGAAATGTCTGCTAATTGTCTATAGATTTGGTGAAAATAAAGGTTTTGTGTGTATTTTGTATTAATCAGTGCAATGGTCATAAGGGAGATGACCCTGAGATGGTCTTGCAAAGATTATAGCTTGTAGGTAACTAACCCTATCACTTTAAATTATTTTTAGCAAGTATATCCTTGAGATTTCTTGTCCTCTTATACTGTCTGTGAAGCAAGGGATATCTGATAATGTAGAATATTCTTGAGTGACTCTCAATTTCTTTTTATTGTAGCCCAAGCTACAATAGGCAGCAGATGACATTTGTAGAGTGATCAGTAAACAGTTTTATTTCAGTACAGCTCAGTCTCTAGGCAGAAGAAATGGGTGACCGCCACAGCCAGCCATTCCTGACCACCTTTCTTTTATAATTCAAAAGTTTGGGCCAATGAGAATTGTAAGGCAATGACCAATCACATGTCATCCCCACCTTCTAAGCACATACCCTCCCTGTGCAGTTTCTGTCCCCTCTTATCTGTGACTAGCTACTGAGTTCCAAAGGTGCTTTTTCAAAAAAGCAACTGAACTAATCCAGTTGAAAAAGCACCTTTGGGACAGCTGTGACCGGGATGACTGAGAATCTCCATAGACAATGGCTACAGAGACAATGCCTGTAGCAACAACACCTAAGTCTTTAATCTTTCTTTCACTCAACCCTTGCAACATCTCATTTACCCACGACAGAGGTAGCCTTCCCCTGTCATGAACACTGATGCTTATTACAACCTTTTAGCTTCTTTTAGTTTTTTCTTCTTCTTTGCTTTTTCAAATTTGGCAACTATCACCGATCTTAGGTACCTTATAAGAAATACTTGTTTTAAAAAATTGGAGTACAATCGGAAAACCAATTCCAAAAAGCAGTTGCATTTAATGTTTGAAAAGTGATCTAGAACAATTATTTCTGATTTGTTTATAGATGAGAGCTATCTTTCTTGAGGAGTGGGTTTTTATCTGTAGCTTTTGTGGAGACTGGTTCTTGTTGGGGGTGGGGTGGGGGGCAGGATTAAGTAGTCTTTATGTGGTTATTGTTTAACAATCATGATAGTTATTCATAGTCTTACTGTATATCCAAAAGGCTGATCTGATTATTGTCGTATTGGATCACAAATTTTATATGTTGATGTCCCATTTTTTCAGCTAATTGAGAAATCTTTGTAAGGACGACAGTATAAGGCTTCTTCCCGAATAACAATTATGTATTGATATACCTCGAGCCAATGGTTTTATTATATTGGTTATCATCATTACTGACTTTTTTCAGATTTTTGCTAATTTGGGGGCATGATTTTATTGAGAGCCTGTGCTGTATGTTGTAAATTTGATAAATAAATAAATGTAATTATCCAAACTTTGCTTTCAGTTTGCAGAAAAATTTCAGGAATTTAAAGAAGCTGCACGATTAGCTAAAGAAAAATCCCAAGAAAAGATGGAATTAACAAGTACACCATCACAGGTATGTCTGTCCCTGTTTTTGATTAAAATGGATATAATTTATTTGGAATGTAGTTTTGATTTACCCATTAAATATCAATTTTGGGACATTCATTTGTATAGTTTCATGCAAACTTCTTCAGTTCTATGCCTGTTGCACCAGGTACTCTAAATCTGTTAAAGAGTTTATAGCTTTTCAAGTTGAAATTGCAAAAGTTGAAGCAATTTATACATTGTAGAAGCCATTCCTTCTAAACATTATGGAGATTAAAAGGATCTTTGAGTGAATATAGGATGCAAGAAGAAAAATATTTCTTTCAGCCTGGATATATATCCATTATGGGATGCAAGGCCTTCTTTTCTTAGTTTGCTTCCATATGGTGTTGATTGTGTGTATGCACAGGGTGAGGAGAATTTGCTAGAAGACAGACACTTGACAATTCCATTTGTGTGTGCATGGTATTAATGTATAACATATTAATTTAATGTATTTTGCTGTTTGGTTTTTTTCTCCAGTCTTGTATGCTGCTCAGAGTCCATTGGAGTTGGGTGGTCAATAAATTTAAATAAACCAATAATAATAATAATAATATAAAATACGTGGGAATTACATTGTGATTCTGCACCTTCCATCTTTCTGATTTTGACATGTTCTTGTGCTATTTACTTTATACAAATGGTTCCTTCCTGCCTCTCTACCTCTTTTTTGTGATGTTCACATTATAATGGCTTGCCTTCTTCATCTGTTTTTGTCTTCCTTATGACCTTATAAACTAGCAGCTTCTTCTTTCCTTCTCTTGTAATTCTTCCTTTTTCAGTATCCTTGTTTCCTCTTACCTCTGATTGCTTTCCCATTTTTCATGTGGATCTTGTTTGGACCATGTGCAAATTATATTTACATTTCAACATCCTTTGCTGATCTTGAAAAGCCAAGACAGTTCAATCTTATGGCTGTTGGCTAGATTGGGAACTTGCGGAAAAAATATGGAAGAAGGCAACCACTTCCATATACTGTTAAGTGGAACTGAATTTGGTTCCTTCTATTTTAATAAAAAGTGAGAACTAATCACTGGGGTTGCAAAGTATTTGAAAGATGGTGCTTTGCAAAGCAGGTTATTGAAAATAAAGCACTTGCATTGAAGGAATGAAGGAGCTACATTGTTTGCACACTTCATTCAGGGCATGCAGCTGCTTTGAAAGCTGTCCCTGGTTCTCTATACTTATATCTACATGTTGAGACAACCCTTCTGTTAGGATCTCCTGCAAAATGGCTGAGCACATTTAGCCTGAGAGAAAGCTGTGACTGCTTTAATGCTTCGTGGAAGAGAGGTTTTGTATAGCCACACTAATCACTTTATTGAGATATTTGCTTGAGTAATCACTTTCTTACTAAGAACTATAACCCCAAGGGTGGGTAAATTAATGCAGTAGTCTAGGCAATATGTAAACTGTAAGTGCCCTGAGCTTCAAAGGGTAGCAAATCTATCTATCTAAAAACGTCTTGCACTTACTGTAAAAGGTGTTATCAAGTATTATTTTTTAATTTCATTATACTCCATCTGTTTATACTTATAGTCTAATCCCTAAATACCTCTTAGATAGTAGCAGGGATATAGGTAGGTAACTATTGGCTGAGTATGTGGGTGCCATAAATATTTGCCAGTATTGTGTATCCTATGGATTTTGAGCTGATGAGCTTTTCCACACAAAAGTCAGTACTGCTTGATTTAATCAATATTTTTGTCACTTTGACTAATGCAAGAGTAGACTTAAAAGCATTAAGTTAGTTAAGCACATTGCATTGATTGTATAAATGGGTCAAACTTGGATATTCTGAAGAGCAAGAACTCTGTCTGAAAAGGATGAACAATTGGGTATTTGTAGAATTTTCTCTATAAGAGAAATTTTAATTTATACCCAGATATTTGAGGTATTCTCATGCTATCCCAAAGTTGAAATTTGGAATATTCATGGCCCAAGTACATTGCTAATTATAGAAATCTGAATGTTGGGTATTTATGTTTTCTTCAGAAGGAAGAAATACAGATTTTCCCCACATTATTTAAAGGTTGAAATTCAGTGCATACAGTATGTACTGTAAAGTCAACTGGTAATTAGTAAAGTCTGAAATATTGTATATTTTCATCTGAACTCATAATATAAAACGTGTCATTTTCTGATCATGGAAATTATCACTCTAACACAAAGATAGATGGCAGTGCCGTTGAAATAGAATTTTATTTATATTTTAATTAATTAATTTTAAAATAAGTTTAAGAGCGCCTTTAGGGCTGTCCACTAAAAATCTGCTTCTTCAGATTGAATTCAAATAGATGCTTCCAAATATTGGAGGATGCAAATGTAAGTTCCAGCTTGCAGCTCTTTTCCCCGTATTGCAGTTTTCCTTTCTGTCTGCCATATGATCACCATGTGAGCATCCATCTAACTGCTTTAAAAATGAAAAGAAGTACTATGCTATACCTGCACACTTCAGAGTACAGTACCATTTTGGATTCCAATATGAAGACCACTGTGCAGTTCTAAATTCTATAGGAACAAAAGTAGAAAGTCAGTATAATCTCTAGCCCAATGTTTCTCAATCTTGGCTGCTTGAAGATGGGGGGGGGGACGTCAATTCCCCGAATTCCCCAGCTGTGGGAATTCTGGGAGTTGAAGTCCCCCCATTTTCAAGCGGCCAAGGTTGAGAAACACTGCTCTAGCTCAATTCATGAGGATGTAACAATCTATCTATCCATCTAGAACAGGGGTGTCAAACCCATTTTAATTGAGGGCCTTATCAGGATTGTGTTTGACCTCGGGGGGCCAGAGTGGGCATGGCCAATGTCAGGGGTGCCTGTGGCAGCCCGAGTGCTCTGAGAGAGAAAACAGGCTCCCGAGCTCCATTTTCAGCTGCAACAGCCTCCTGCAACCCTCTGCCAGCGAAAACTGAGCTCTGTTCTGTTTTTGCTGGCAGAGGCATTGCAGGCTAGTCCTTCACTGTTTCCAGAGCAGCCACATGGGCCAGAACTAAGCATCCCGCAGACTGGATCTGAACCCCAGGCCTTGAGTTTGGCACCACTGACCTAAATTATTTTGGAAGTGCCACATGGAAACAGCAAATTCTTAGGCCCTCAGAATGAGGAATTTGTGCTATGCCACAAATTCTGCCCTTTTGGGTATATAATATCTGCAACATCACAATACACATAGAAACAATATCACAACACTGCCGGAATTGCTGTGATCCTCAGATGCTGCTACATGAAGCAGAACATCTTTTGACATAGTTAGTTGATTGAAACAATAGATCAGAGATTATTTGATGTACACACAGGCTGCAGCTCTCTAGCTTCCTTTTGTTTTCTGCTTTAAAGGTTCAGTAGGATACTGAACACTAGTATTTTCTAAGAGGTACAATATATTTGATAACTGTAGCATTTTATTTTATATATTGGAACTATATTGTATAGAAATGAAATATGTAACCATTCCTTTTTTTCTTTTTTTTAAGGAATCTGCGGGTGATATTCAATCTCCTCTTACACCGGAGAGCATTAATGGGACAGATGATGAAAGGACAATGCCAGAAGTGACACAAAATTCAGAACCAAGGGCTGAAGCAACCCAGAATGCATTGCCATTTGCGCATAGGTACAGATTCCATTCCCACATCCTTATTAAGTAATATGTTCGTGTGCTTTTTTGTTGTTAAAAATGGCCTTTTTTTATTTGGTGAATTTAAAGATCTTGCATGACTGGTGGGCTTACAGCCGTGGATACAACTTGTTTCATTTGCTGTTTCTCTACTAAAATGACATGGTTTGGTATAGAAAAGAAGCTGATCTCTTCAGTGATGAGAACTACAGCAGAAAGAAGAATCATAGCTCTGCCAGTGTGGGAATTTTTCCCTCCTGTCTGCATTTCTTCTCCTCTGTGCATCTTGGCCATGGACTGTTTAAACTAAGGTTCAGGTGATTTTTTTTTGATAGGGGGTGGGTGAAATACGTCAGTACAAGCACTTTATTTCTACTCTTCACGTAGGAAGCAATACTTGAATGCCTGGAATTTTAATATCGTAACTTTAAAAGGGCTTCCTCCGATATTTTATTCAATATCAGGTTCTTAGAATGCAAATAATACTTGCAACAAATCATTGCAGAGTGCGGTGTTCTTATTCCAAGTACTGGTTAACCATGTTCTTTTCAAGTATGACCCATTTCTCTTTCTATAACTCCAGTTCTGGTGCTCCATGAATGTGCACTGACCTTTTAGGAACTTGAGAATGCTCCTATACTCCTTTTAAAAATATACATTTCTTCAAATCTTAAGATGCCTCCAAACAGCTATATCTCTCTCACATATAGATGGTATCGAATCGATACGATCCACACTGGGTATGTCAATACATTGCATGTACCTCCTATTTGGTGGGATGCGGAGAGCAATATGTTGCCTTGGAATGTAGTTTTTAGAGATTCTTTGCATAGAATAGTCTGAGAATGCTTGGTGTGAAATTGGTTTTTTGTTGTGCTTGTGGCAGATTGACCAAAATGTGTCTCAGAACTGACAGATGCTGCCCTTATTATTAGAAAGTGTTGCAAGTGACAAAGATATGATTTAAATTTTGTAACCTAGTCTATACCTTTCTGTCACACTAAAGAACTCTATGGGTAGTTCTCAAAGTGCAACCATTTGTTTAGCAACTGTTTGAAGTCACAGTGGCACTAGAAAAAGTGACTTATGACCAGTCCTTGCACTTACTACTATCACAACATCCCCATGGTCATGTGATCAAAATTTGGATGCTTGGCAACTGGTATGTAATTACAATGATTGCAGTGTCCTGTGATGTGGTGGTCATGTGATCTCTCCATTTGCAACCTTCCCAGTCAGTTTCTGACAAGCAAAATCACTAAGGAAGGTGAGATTCACTTACTGACTGTTTGATTCACTTAACTGCAATGATTCATTTAACAGCCATGGCAAGAAAAGTCATAAAATCAGGTGCAACTCACTTGAAAGCTGAGCAACAAAAATTTTGGTCCCAATTGTGATTGTAAATGGAGGACAACCTGTATACGGGACCTTGTTTGGCCAAAGTCATAATGGCTGACTGAAATCACTATAGGAGCATCTATTGATGACAACAATGACTAGGAAACAAATTGCAGACCAAGTATATGAAGGATGTGCAAATCAAATGAAAAGGGAGATTTTAATTTTAGTTTTTAGTTAGTGTATGGCATAAATATTCTGTAGCTTTTTCATGTATGGAATATTGGAAGGAGGTGGAAGCATTCATTGGTGAGATAATGTTTCTATTTGGTTTTCTTCTTTCCCATTAAAAAAAAAACTTTAACAATTAATCAGACATTTGAGTCATGGTTTTTCAACAATTAGAAATGCAGATAATTTTTATTATAATATTGTAACCTGTTATAATGTTATAATTACAAAGAGTTTATCCTGAATAGCAAATTTTGGAGAAAACAAATGTCTCTTTTATAGGAAACCTGGACAGTGTAAGCCATTGTCTTGAAATATTTAATATTTTTGTAAAGTGATTGAGCTTAAACTTTGAAAAATATTTTTATAATATATAACACAGCACTAAAACATATTTTAAATGAATCTAATTGGTTAAATTGCTATGTGCTGCTGTAGTTCCAAAATAGTAAATTTATTCTAAATGGAAAGAAATATTAAGATTCTATAAATATTTACTATCTTTAAATATGTATCCATGTCTGAACACCTGATTTTGTAATTACTACAAGTCCACTGCTGAAATATTCATATACTTTTTCCTGAATATCACTTGAATCAATTATTCATGGGAGAAAATTGAGAGGTATTTTAAAATTCTGAGGGGGTTTTTTTCTTTAAAAAAAGATATCCCTTTCAGTTAAATTCAAAAGGTATTTTTTATTGTGTATTTTTGTAAGAGTATTACACTCTAATTGGAAACTGAAATCTGAGAAGGTTGCATTCATATCTTTATCAAATAGGTTTAAGTAAGAACTTTGTGTCTTATTCTATTCCTTCCTGCTTTTTTATTTATTTTTTAAAGGCATATGTATCAGAAAGGCAGGTTATACATTTTACATATAAAAATAAAAAGTATTTAGTGCATACATAACTTGAAAAAAAAATTGAACTTAACCATTTGGAGGAGTGTGAGACCCCATGTATATTTCCCAAGCTACCCCTCTTGCCTAAATACATTCTCTTTGATTTCTTGACTCTCGGTTTGAGTTTGAGTTCCATTCAGAAAAAGCAATGAATAAGGAATATGCGTCATATTGCTATCTATTTATAATTTCATAATGCCAGATTGCAGAATCTGTAGTTGACGTCCTGTTATAATCCCATACCTCTTACCATGATGGTTGGGCTCTTGGGAGGATATTAATGAAATGTCTACAAAATATCCTGAATTAAAACAGTTACTTTGAGTCTGAAATAATTCTTGCAATATTACTAGGACTGGCACTGTTGCTTGGAACGTGTCTGGTAAGGTCACCACTGTTACAAAATTCAAACTTTTTGCACACCACTAGTTTTAATCCAACGACATCGGGAGACCACCAAAGTCTCCATCCCTGTCTAAAAAATACAGCATTAGGTATAAGAATTGAGCTGAAGGAAGAAAACTATTGAAGGCCAGTTGTGATTGCAGCTGACACATGGCAAATTGCACATGTCCCTTATTGCCTTTCATCTTGTTTCTGTGAAAAGCAGAAGTTAAGCTATCTGATGTGGTTTTTTGAAGCTTATAGAGGCAGCAGGAATATTGTTTTAAAGAATGTAGCAACCTGAATTACGCCAACTTTCTGTCCCTTCCCTTCTAAAGCAATTCTCTTGGGCTTAAGCTACATGTTACCTTTTAATTTTAAATGGACATGAGGTGAAAAGTTAGTTGGAAGTGTTTTTATACTCATTTATCTCTAGGCTATAATCCTAATGGATATTTTCCTGAAGTTGCTCTTTACATCCAAAAAATTAACAGCACTTTTTAATGGATAAAGTTTGATTACACAGTTGTGATTTACAATAAATGCCTCCCATGCTTTGTTCCTTATTCTGTTAATAGCTTTTATTTTTTTCTTATTGTTTGTTTTTTAAAAATCATGCAATATCAAATGATATATTTAGCTTAACATCTAAGAATGGCTTTTTATTCTGAGGAAGTGATTAGGTTATTACCATACAGATAACAAGTGAATTAGAACCATGTAAAATAATTTGCATGAAAATAAAGGCTTATACCCCTTAAAGGTTTAGCCAGTTTATTGTGGCACAACTTTTCTATAGGGTACAATTTGTTTTTTAAAAATGTTTTTGTTTAAATCATCCGACAATGCAAAATGCCAAAACTTTTTGTTATTATTGGTAAAATATGGGTGATTATCAGAATTTTATTTTGGAAAATACGCTAAGCATTATATGAGTGTACATAGTAACCTCTCTGACAATTTATAAATTTTAAATGCATATTTTTAAATGTTTAAATAATACATTTCCAGCAATACAGTGTTCTTGGTTTAAAACTTTTGCAAAAGTTTTAATACAGAGTCCTGATTTTGAAAAATACCACATACAGACACACGTGAGGTTTGCTTTTGCTTGTGAATTTAGCACTCTTTCTTGTACAGAGCTGTGTAAAGATTTTGTTTGAATGCCAACCAAGGATTTATACTTCTAAAATATTTTAAATGTATTATTCTTACTGCAAGAAAACTACATTCAGTTAATAGTCTGACTGAAAAGTCATTTCTAATATCCTGGGAATTAATAAGTATGTGAAAACTAGCTTCTTGGAATTTCTTCGGAAGTTGCTGATGAATTGAAGATGTTGCTGAATATGTTTTAGTATCACAAATGCATCTGTACATATAAAGATTTTAAAATTACAGCAGTGTACTCTGGATTGGATCTAGCAGAAAACACCTACAGGAGGAAAGATTCCTTTTATCACCAGGAGGCTTTGATCTATATTTTTTCTATTGGCCAAGCAGAGAAAAGACCATCTTTACTCATTCCCCCTGCATTATGCTTTTCGGTAATTTTCTGACAAGGGATATTTCAGGATCCTGCTGTCAACAAAATAAATATTTGGACAAAATTGGATGTATTTAGAAAATACATGAAATACGACTAAATTTATAGTGATATAATTATTTGCTGCTTGAAGTGATTGTTCTTTTTTGTACTCAGTTTTGGTATAATAGCTAGGAAGAAGGCTATTTAAAAAAATAGTTCTGTTTCCAATTTTCTTCTTTGTACAGCAATCTTTTAATAATGCTGCATATGTATCTGTTACTGTAAGAACAAATTTGCTGCTCTCATTAAAGGCTTTACATAGAATATACCTTTTGTGTAGATTGATTTGCATTTTATTATTTATTAGTGTATTAAGTTGTAGATCCCTACGGTGGAACAAGACTCCTTTTAATGAAAGATTTAATACTTGGGCTATTAGAATAGGATAGGACAGGACAGGACAGGACAGGACAGGACAGGACAGGACAGGACAGGACAGGACAGAATAGAATAGAAT
>JANHZT010009145.1:5473-16409 GCA_032468215.1 Stegonotus admiraltiensis | reverse complement strand
ATATACAAAAGTATGAAGGCTATTGCTTAACGCATTGTAAGCTGCCCTGAGTCTCTGGAGAACGGCGGCATATAAATTAATTTTTTTAAAAAAAATGTTGCTGTCAAACTCCAAGGAATGCCTTAGAGATAGAAAATATTTCAATATCACCAAAATGTGCATTGCGATTATAGGATCATTCATCCAGGAAATGCTCACGTGTCTTGAGAATTTACCTCAGAATCTACGGTATAACACCACTTTGAAGTGAAATTGGCCTGCATAGAAATTGCTTGCTAGAGTTGTTAAGCTGTTAAGGGGTGGCACAACTTTGAGGGAAATACTTCAGCTGTGCAGAGAAATGGATATGGATGGCTTGGACCTTGATCTCAGCACACTTGGAAACATCAGAAATTTTCAAGGACAGGTGGGTTCTTTTTCTTGCTAGGAGCCAGGGAAACATGTTCCAGCATGGAATTCAACTGGGGAGCTTACAATTTTTTCTTGTGTAGCTTATGATAAACAGCAGCCCTTTGAAAACAGCCCTTCCTCTGTGGGAAATACCTCTTGAATCTTGATTGTGCAAACAAATTCTTTCTGGGGATCAAGTTCTTTATCAGTGACACATGACTTTCTTAATGCACATTAAGGATAGTTAATATTATTGTGAACTCGGCCCAAGGTCATAGATCCTACAAAGACTGCCCAGTGTCCTGCCAGTCTGTGTAGATTGTATCACATATCAGAATTCATCACTTGGAAGAATACTTTGTCCCCCGCCCCCTGTACACTAAGACATCTTCCTTGTTCTCACTACCTCACTACCATAACTATTCAGAAAGCTGCCAGTGAAAAAGTCTTGTATCCTTTCTCATCATCCTTTCTTCCACCCTGAGTCTTCAGAGAGGGGCAGCATATAAATTTAATAAATAAATTTAATAAATAAAATCATTCCTGCTTGGGTTTGCCCAAGAATTCACGCTCAGTTTGCAACTATTTAAATTTTCTGTTTACTACTTAAAAGAGATATTTGAATTATTTGTTTCTTGTGGTGAGAAATAAATGGAACTTGGTCAGCCATTAAGTTGCTAGGACCTCTGCCTCCACATCTGGCAGCCAGAATAAACAAGTATAACCTCAGTCTCTGGGTGAATTTGTGATTGACAGTCCCTCAGAAGTGTTAGTCCTTTATTATACTAAATTAGATTGGAGCAACTGAGGAAAAAAAATCTGAAGCCATCACTCTGTATTCAGAATCACCAGGTTTAAGTTTTCTGCTCTGTGATGTTGAATTTCATATTGGGCATCAATGTCACTTCCCATAATAATGTTGAACAGGCCTCTTCTCTTCAATCTTTATCTTGGATCGGAATAAGGCTTAGTGTCAATTGGCTGAAAACATTGCCATATTATTAGTTTATCGTTGATATATGCTCTTTTTCAAAAAGCACTTCAGCAAGAGGACTGTGTACCACTTAGAAAGCAGCTCTCAGCCTCTAGGATCCATCCAAACTAGCAATAGCAATAGCACTTAGACTTATACACCGCTTCACAGTGCTTTATAGCCCACTCTAAGCAGTTTACAGAGTCAGCATATTGCACCCTACAATCTGGCTCCTCATTTTACCCAACCTCTGAAAGATGGAGTCAACCTTGAGCTGGTGAGAATAGAACTGCCAAACTGCAGTACTGCACTCTTAACCACTGAGCCACCATGTCTCTAGGTTTGAGAACAAAATCAATTTATTTCTAGATCAACCGTAACAGAATTGAAGCTTTAATAAAACTAATATTTCCCTTGAAAAGCTGCAGTTTATTGGAGGTCCCTGTCAAGGATCCAATTTTTCTTACCTATTAGACCATTCCTTTACACAAAGGACATGCCCAGGCTTGTACCTGGACTGAAACTTCTTAAATCCACATCTTAGGTTGATTTTCCTATGACTCAGCTTTGTGCTAGACACACATTATAGAAATCACCTATCTAAGATGCTGATCCTCAATCTGAATTCCCCATTCTCATTCCCCTTTTTTAAAAAAAATATCCATTTGGTGAACTAGTACTTCTTCAAGAGGCTGGTGAAATAAAGGTCACACTTGGCTGTTGAATCCCAGGGCTTGGAAAGCTCAAATTAGTCTATAATTGTGAAGTTCCTAAAGTTTGGGGGGGGGAGGTTAACTTAACCCTTGTTGAAGAGCGGATGATCAACTATACCATACAACATTTGGGGGAAGTTGGTGGGGCAGCAACTATAAAGTTCTCTGGACAAAACAGATTATCTGGATCATGTTCATTCAGGGTTTAGACCTGGGCATCGGGTGAAGACTGCATTGCTTGTTGTTGTCAATGACCTAATGTGTTACCTAGAGAAACCCTAGGCACATCCTTATTGGACCTGCTAAATCTCTTGACAGCTTTCAGAACCATCAAATATGGTATCCTTCCAGACTGTTTGCAAGGGTTGGTAGGGGAGAAGCGTTCTGTGGTCTCCTGAGTGGGTGGATCCAGCTGATGTGGTGGGATGAGTGAGTGATTCCAATTTGAGATGCTCAGAGGATCAACCTGCTCCCCCATTCATTTGTGTGTGTGTGTGTATTTTCTATCGAAGCAACCTGGTCTATCCAAATATGGGAAGGAGCACACTGCTTCCTTTTGCCTTTCAGCCCCAATCCAGGAGCCCTCAGGCAGTTGCTTTCACGACAAACTATTTTGTGTTAAATTTATATTTACTGACAAATATAATTATTTTTTTGTCAGTAAATATATATTTAACACTATACTGTATATATATATATATACATATACATACATATACATATACACACACAGACAGACACACATACACACACACGCGTACATATATATATATACATACATATATACACACACACAGACACACAAATATACATATATACACACACTCACATATGTATACACACACATGCACAATATCATTGTCCTTCAGTTACAGCTACCTTAGGAGATTTTTCAAGAAAAAAGTTATAATTTGATAACGTTGCAGGTCTTCCTTATAGGATGATGAGAATCACTATCCTTCATGATCACAATGAGGACCCGGATTATGGGGGCAATAAGCTGACTTTGTATAAAAAAGAACACTCCTGGGGGGGGGCAAAGCCCTACTAAGCAGATATATACAAAAAGTATGAAGGCTATTGCTTAATGCATTGTAAGCCGCCCTGAGTCTCTGGAGAAGGGCGGCATATAAATCCAACCACTAACTAACTAACTAAATAAATAAATAAATAAATAAATGATCATCATGATCATCATGATCATCATTGTCTTCATCATCATCATCATCTTAGGCAAAAGTTTACAATACAGAGTAAGGATTTAAATGGGGTGCAAACAATTCCTCATGGGGTGCAAGTGGGGTGCAAGCGACCCATGCCTGTCCTCCTAGTCCTAGCACCCACAGCACTTCTCCCCTTCCCAGCTTCCAACCAGCAAAATCAATGGGGAAACTGGCAGGAAGTGACAAACTCCAGGCAATTTGCAAACAGGCTCCAAAGCACTCATCTTCCCAGTCACCCACTTGAGAGCTGCCTGGGATCAGTGACTTCCTTCTGGCTTCCGCTTTTACTTTGCTTCTTGACACAAATCACAGTCAATGTCCTTTCTTAATGACTCACAATCCAGTCTTAGGGATTGAAAGGATTGCCATGCTTAAACAATGCAGTCATGTGATATCATACTTTACAACCTCATCACTTAGTAATGAGTCCCAACTGCTGTCATAACCTGAGGACTACATATAGTTGGATGGGAGAGCAGCAGAAAAGCACTTTGCTATAGAATAAACTGGAAAACTGGAGAAAAAAATATTGGAAGAAGGCAGTGGGACAACATTCCATTATTGTTGTTCAGTAAAATACATAGGCAAGTACCTGAGCTCCCCAGAAATTGAGTTTTAGTACACAAAAGAAATTTTATTGTTATATTAAGCAGCTGTGGTATTGCAATGTAAGTTACTTCCAAGTGCTGGATCTTTAAAAACCACAAAGGGAACATAATAAGGTATTAATAGTGATGGAAGTCCTTCATTATTATCCATATTTTATGCTGATACTACTTTGTGATCCATACTCATTAAAGCTATATGTGTATGTATAATTAAAGAAGTCAGATGAAAGAAAGCTAGCAGGGTTTATGTCCTATTACTTTAAACAATAGTTCAAATATGTTTATCACTCAATGAAATAAATAGAAGGGTCTTAACTGTTACTAGATCACTTTGCCAACATCAAGATTTCAGTCTGAAGATGAAAACAAACATTAAATATTAAAATACTTTGCAACCAATGCAATCAATATTATCATTGTCCAGGTTTTTGCTCTTACCACAAATGCAGACAAAGTAAAAGTTAAAAAGTTCTATAAAAACTTGTAATTCTCGGTCAATATAACAGAGAGAGGGGAGAGAGAGAGAGAGAGAAAGAGGTATCGAAGTGCAATGCTAAATTTGGAGACAACTTTAACATTTTGAATCACAAAATGAATAACTCGTATATAAAATGAATAACTCGGTATATAAAAAGAAGCAAAAGATAAGCTAACAGAGTTCTGTCAGGAAAACTTCATCCAAGAGCCTGTGAGACAATCCTACACATGAATATCATCAGATGGACAACATCAAAATTAAATTGATTATATACTCTGTACAGGAAGCGAAAGTGAGAACCTCTGAACAGTAAGAACAAAACCTTATATTGATTGTGGCTCAGATCGCATACTGAAGGAACAAATAAAATAATCAGAGCAGCAACATACATCTTTAGCAACATTTTCTTCAATAATGCATTGAATGGATTAGATTTTTTTTAACAAAATGTTTGGAAAATACTGGTAAGGGCTTCTGGGTCGGGTTCTGTGGCAGCCTAGAGATTTCTGAAGGAGCTGCAGTAGTGAATGCGGCCCAACAGTGGTTTCTGATAAACAAAATCTTTCTTGATAAATGAGGGAGCCAGAGATCATCCATTGCTCCCTAGATAGCTGTTCCTCATGAATCTTGCAGTCTTTTTGTGAGTAGAGCAGCTGAGGGAGAGGAAGAAACAGTGTGCTTGCACTGACAATACAGCCTTTGAAGGACATTAACCATCAAATCCTCACTTTCTTAGCCATTTTTTTGGGGTGTCATCAATTCATATTTGAAGAGAGGTCTTTGAAACAGAGGGGTGAAGAAAACAACCACTCCATGAGTCAGCTTTCCTTCCAAATTACAGAAAATAAAGCAAAGAGGATATTTTTTTTTAAAAAAAGGAAGACATTAAAATAACAACAAGAAAGTTACAAATGGAAAAAGGGGACTGTATAAATTTCAAAGATTAACATTTTGCTAACAGTGCTTCTGGCATTATTTGAAATTAATTAAATAAATAAACCAGACCCTTGTGGGAATGTTGATTAGTTGACATCAAAGGGAAAAGACAATTGATGGATTTTACAAAACAAGGAGATAAGTGTAATATGAGTTGGACAGTGTCATGAAAACTATGCAAAGAAAGCTAAAAAAGAAAAGGAGGAGGAGGAGAGGAAGGCTGCCTTTTACCTTCACCTTTGTAATTAACTTACTTTTACTTTTGGATTGTAAATAAAAGAATAGTGACTACCAGAAAAGCTGCAAAACTTGGTGAGGAGAGGAGAGGATCATCGAAGCAACTGACACCAAAAAAGGAATTACTCCAGAAATCTTACAAAAAATGCATGAAGATATGGAGAAAGCAGACATCTGCATCTGTCGAATCTGTTAAAAGTGATGTGGATGCTTTTGAAGTGAAAATGGAAGAAAGGTTTTTAAAGATGAAAGAAAAAAAATTACCAAAAAAAATTGGAGGATCTGTAGAACAATGAATGGGAGAAGTGAAACTAATGACATAGTGGAAATTTTAGAAAATAAAACAGAAACTATAAGCAAAGAGATGGAAAAGAACCAAGAACAATCTGGTTTTAATTGGATTTCTCAAGAATTCTGCTTGAGACCTAGAGCAGTTCCAGAGAATTACCTGGAGAAGACTTTAAAAGAAGGTTGTTCAATCTCTAACAAACCTTTTGGAATGGGATGATAAAGATATGGAGAAAGAGACCGATGAAGCGCATAGAATCAATAAGCAATTTGCAAAATTAAGACTCGCACCAAGGGATATTCTTGGGTATTTTGTCAGGAAGAAGATGACAAATCATGCTTTGCTGCAGCTTTTTTACTATCAAATTAAAGATTAATAATGTAAATGAGGATATATTTAAAGAAATCCCAAAGAAAGCATGTCAAAGGAGGAGAGTTCTTCGCTTTGAAATAGCAGAGATTCAGACTGAATTCCATCCAAAAGCAAGAGAATTTCTAAAAAAAATTAAATGCAAGTGAAAATGACAGCCATGGAGAGGTGTTATTCAGCCAGTTTGTAACAGTTCAGGTGAACCCATAGTGGAGATCGCAGGTGGGCTTGCCCACCTGCTCCGTCTCTGTGTCATCCTATTTAGGCACATTTTTGAGGCTGGGCGTATGCACAGAAGGTGCATCAGCGAGCAAAGCGTATGTGCGGAAGGCTAGGCGCATGCGCGGAAGGCACGCGCAGTGGTAAGAATATTGGAAATCCACCACTGCAGCCATGACAAGAAACTGAGGAAGGAGCCACCACTTTAGGTGCTACAGTGGAAAACATACGGTTGGTGGAAGACATGTGGTTGAAAGGGTTGAAATTAACATTGTGTTATAACTTAAAAAGATAATTTTTATAAAATAATATACCACTAGTACTGTACACTATATGACTTCAGAAAAATATCTAGAATGTATATTCAAATTTGTGTTGGTAATACGGACAATGCCTTTGAAGGATCATGCCTGATCCTTGGACTTGTAAAAAACTCAGAAAATATTGGGTTCAAATACATAAGGTACAAATAATTTTACAGACTAATATTCAACCGAAACCAGAGCTTTTCTTGTTGAGATCAATAGACTGGCAATTAGAAAAGTGTTTTCCAGAACTGTTTCTTCTAGGGATAACGAAAAAGAAATACGAAAAAATGACAACATATATTATTCTACATATGACAACGGCAGCAAGATTGGCATTTGCGCAATGTTGGAGAAGTTCGAATACACCTTCCAAATATCTAATAATTAGAAAGATATTAGATTGCACCAAGATGGATAAAATGACATTGGAACTGAAAGGACAGTTGGATCCAGACTTTTACGTAATATGGGAGAAATGGTATAATTGGATTGAAGATAGAAAAAAAGGGAAATAAAAATAGTAGATTTTGTAAAATTATAAAGAGTAGAGAAGAATATTAGTGTGATGATATGTAAATGGTGACAGTCATGCACAAGAATTGAATAAGAATTATTTAATTTTTAAAACCCAATAAAACTCAAATTAAAAAAGGGGGAAAAAATAAAAGTGTTATGGGAAGATTATTCTTACATATGATCCCTGCCACAAGACTACTATATGAATGCAGATGGAAAGATTCTGAAATACCTACAATGGTGAAGATGATGGAATTAGCAGAGATGAAAAAATTACCTTGTTTGCTTAAAGAAAGTACAGCTACCACATTTATTAGTGACTGGAAACCCCTTATGGACTTTTGCTGAAAAAAATGAAAAAAATGAACGTCTTATTTATGGATTTGTTGATTAGAAGGTATTATGAAAAAAAAAGGAAATTATGATGTAATGAGAGAGGGGTTGTAAAAATATAAATATATTTCTATCTGCTGTTAAGACAATTGGAACCTACTTCTTTATAACTTTCTTTCTTTTTCTTTCTTTTCTACTGCTGTTTTCTAAATTTCTTTTTCACATTGTTTATTCTTTTTTCTTCTTAAACATTTGAATCATTTTTATTCTGTTGAAAACCTCTTTAATAAATATGTTTTTTAAAAAAACTGCTATGATATCGGTGACAGCGTTAAAGATGATGCTAAAAAAGAAAATGCCAAAGAGTGTGACTGCTGAGGCATTGAAAAAAGCTGAAGAAAAATGGAAAGTAAAAAAAGCAACAAAGGAAAATTTTCTCAACTAAACAATGAATTCTTCCAAAGAGCAAAAAGAGACAAGGAATTACATTTAAACAAATAATGGAAATAAACTATGGGTAACAATCAAGAGAGAAGGACAAAAGTTCTATGGAATAAAGTTACAGAAATCAAGCACAACTTTTATGCAAACATGGGCATGATAAAAGACAAAGAAGTCAAAGATTTATTAAGACAAATGTAGAACGATACACTACAAATATAAGGAACAACTGTACAAAAAGATTTCAAACCGTGATGTATGAAGGTTTGCTCACTGACCTTCTGGAAAGTAAAGTTAATTGGGCCCTAGGAAATAGTGCTAACCAGAGAGCTACAAGAGTTGGTGAAATGCCACAAGAACTATTTAAAATCTTGCAAGATGGTACAGTTGAAAGTACTACTAGCAGATGGTAAGTAGATACGAAAAGCATAGCAGTAGCCAAGGAACTTGAAAAGATCAATTTATATTCTGGTTTTAAAAAAAGAACTGTGCTAAAAGAATGTTCAAGATTTAAAAATCCAGACCAGAGGTGTCCTTGGTGTGCCTGTGTGTGTGTGTGTTTAAGAAGAGTCAAAATAATGCACATTTACATTTTAAAAAGAGAAGTGCTCCAATCACATGATCAACACCAGCGTCTTAACTTTTTTTTGACTCTGCTCAAATGCCTTTGAGTTAGATTGTTCCATGTCTCCTACTAGATGCCCAACCTGGATTCAGAAGAGAGAAGGCAGCTGACATCACACTGCTAAGGTCCAATTGATAATGCCAAAAGGCAAAAGAGTTCTCAAAGTATATACAGTGTGTGTGTGTGTGTGTGTGTGTGTGTATCTAGATACATACATGCACATATACATACACACAGTATATTGAATATACAAAGTATTTTGATCATGTAGACCACAATAGCTAGTCTTTAAAACATGAGTGTACAATACTAGACCACCTCATCTGCCTATTGAAGAGATTGGGCTGGAAGGATCAGTTCAAATGAATATGAAGCAATTCAGTAGTTCAAAACTGGAAAAGGAGTGTGTCATAGTTGTATACTGTACCCTTATTTAATTTATATGCAGATTACATTATGAGAAATGCTGGTTAAAAGAAATAAAAATCAGAATTAAAATTTCAGGGTGAAACAATGACAGCCACAAATACCCCCTTGGTACCACTTTGATGATTAGAATACAGAAAGAACTGAAGGTGAAGAAGAGAGGGCAAAAGCCATTCAGCTGTTCAAGAAGTGAAAAACAACAATATTAAGATGATGTCAACAAGCAACGGCAACCCAATGCAGCCAGCTGAAAGAACAGAAGAACTGAAATAATACCAGACTCTTTTCCCAGATATTCACATGAATTGGTTAGTAATAAAGAGCTCTCTGCTTCTTGATAAAATGACTTATGAAATTTAGACAAGATCCAGATTGCATTGGCTATAATTTTTCCATACAACGTACAATGATGGAAAGTGGATTACCAGAAAAGCTGAGCACAATAAAATCGATGCTTGTGAATTGTGGTAGTGAGAAAATTATTTAAAATATTCTAGCCATATTGTAGAAGGAAAAGAACAGAGGAAGAGGGAAAGGAAAGAAAGAGAGAAAGAAAGAAAGAGAGAGAGAGAGAGAGAAAGAAAGAAAAAGAAAGAAAGAAAGAAAGAAAGAAAGAAAGAAAGAAAGAAAGAAAGGGGGAGGCAGAGAAAGAAGGAAGAAGGAGGAAAAGGAGAAGGAGGAGAAGGAGAAGGAGAAGGAGAAGAAGAGACCAGTAGTAAGATGAAACGAAGGTGAATGGATTCAGTAACATGGTGATGAGTGCACCATTGGGAAACATGAAAGAACAGGTTAGGGATACATTGTCTTGGAGAAAATCTATGAGGTTGTTAGGAAACAACTTGATAGCCTGTATTAGTCAGTCAGTCAGTCAGTCAGTCAGATCATATTGACTGAAAGCATTACCTCCCATCGATGCAAAGACCTGCATTGTTTAGAATTATTTGGAAGGAGGGGTGTATTGGCTCCCTCTAAGATTTGGAGCTTTAAACCAGGGCCTACATACCCTTACTCAAAAGCTCCAGATTGTTTCAATTACAGTTTTGACAATTCCTCGATCCTCACAATGCTGGGTGGGATTGAAGACTGAACTATGGGAAAGTATTCTGTTGTATACCTCTGACTTGAGATAATCCAGCCCATTTACTCTTATAAATTTTAAACTAGCCTCACATTGAAAGCAAACTGTTGACTATCTACCAATGGAATTAACCACTAATTAGGTATTTCAACAGCCGCTTGTTCTGCAAAGCTCTGGAAGCATGCACATATCTTCTATGTCTCTGATTTTACAGAAATATATTTAATTACTTGCCATAGCCATATTCAGAAAAGTAAGGCCTTGCCCAGCCTCCACTCCTATTACCACTACTTTAATTCCAACTTGGAAAGAAACCAAATTTTGATTTCTGCAAACAGGCACCATCACGTACTGTGTGACCTTACCAAGATTTACGATACAGTTTATTAACTTTCTAAAATGGCCACATAAATCTGGAATACCCTAGTGCTAGTTGGGTTGATTTTAACCAAAAAGAAAAAGACTTTGATCTTTCCACAAAATGATTAAAAAGTAGAGATAGTTACCAACTATCACTAGCACACATGCTCCCCACACCCCTTGTTGGACATAGAATTTAGAACTTAACTCCCTTTCGGCCACTGCAGGTTTCTACATTAATGGGGACCATAATTTCCAATAGCAACAACTTTTCAATAAAAGTTGATGAGCCTGTGTTGCACAGCAGACTAATGCTCTTGTTAAAGAGAGTATTTAGCATCCAGCTGCCTGCAATTACTGCGAGTTCGATTCTCACCAGGCTCAAGGTTGACTCAGCCTTCCATCCTTTCTAAG
>JANHZT010009143.1:26580-39522 GCA_032468215.1 Stegonotus admiraltiensis | reverse complement strand
GAGGGCCTCCTCAGGGTGCCGTCGGTCAGGCAATGCAGGCTGGCAACCCCCAGGGGGAGAGCCTTCTCTGTGGCAGCTCCTACCCTCTGGAACAACCTGCCCCTGGAGATATGCACTATCTCGGACCTCCGTGTCTTCCGCCGAGCCCTGAAGACGCATTTGTTTCACGCAGCCGGACTAGCATAACCATCATTTTAAATCGGGGTTTGATTTGTATTGGGATTGGTTTTAAATTGCGGGCCAAACATTTGATTCATTTTAATTGTTCTTAACTTTTGTACTTTCTGTATTTTACCTTGGCTGTGCACCGCCCCTAGTCCTTCGGGAGAAGGGCAGTATATAAATAAAGTTAAAGTTAAAGTATGTTTACCTTTCCAGCAAAGAATCTCTTTGACTTCTTTCCTCTCAGTCAAAACCTCTAATGGCCAGTAGGTGAAGCACATGGATGATTTTTTGTCCAGCATGGGGAGGAGCAACACTGTGTTTCCTTGAACTAGATGAGCTATGGTCTTGTTGTATAGCGTTCGGCAGCCCTAATGCTGCAGGAGGGAAGGAGGTTGCAGGCGGAATGGGCCAACTTGCCACAACCAACTCGCTGCGGCTAACTCGCCATGGCCAACTTGCCACGGCCAACTTTCCATAGGACAACTTGCTGTGGGATAATTTAACAATTTTATTTAATTATTTAAAATAAAAAAATATTTTAATTTTTGCCATTCACATTTCATTCTGTCTCTCCTTTTGCATCCTTTAATGATTCTATTCCATCATTTCCTTATTAGTGTAACTTTTGTCCTGCAGCAAGCTGTTCTGCAATCAGTTGGCCATGGCAAATTGTCATAGACCCGTCGCAGTGGCGCTCGTCTCCTGTGCAGCTGATCTTCCGCCGTGCTGAAGTGGCATCTGGCTTTTTGAGCTAGCTTTACTCTGAGCTTCTCATGGGATATTTTATCAAACTGAAATTAAATGTTAAAGCATTCCCCAAATTTGACTAATAAAGATAGCAAATGTGATAAGGCTAGCCTGACAAGATCTATGCAGACTTTGGGTAATTATATTTCCAAGATGCTTACGAATCTCTTTAGGAGCTGTTCTAGATGATTGTTATCAGCCTCAATTGGAGTAGTCTGTAATTTCCTGGCTAATCCCCCTGCCCGCCTTTGAAGACATGAGGCAGTTAAATTAATTCTCCAGTTTTTTTCCCCCCAAAGAAAACAAGGTCTCAACTGGCTGATCCGCTGCTTCTTTCAGTATCCCAGAATAGAGTTTGCAGGGCCCTTGAATTTCAAATCGTTCAAAATAGAGGTGTTTCACAATCTTATTTCTATCCATCTCCAGTTTAAATTCTGCCCCTTCATCCTGTTCTTCACACTGCCTAATGAAAAATCTAATTTATTTGTTGGAGAAGGCTACACAAAAGTAAGAGTTGAGAAGTTTTGCACTTATATCACTAGTTAGCACTTTGGCTTTTTCATTGAGCAGCTGCTACAGTATATTAATTCTTTGTATTTTCAGCATATTTTAAATAGAACATTATGTTATCCTTGCAGTATCCTTTAGTAAACTCAACTCATTTTGAGCTGTCACTTTCCTGACATCACCTACAACTATGTTCCTTTGGGGGTAAGCAACGCTTCCCCTCTCCCCTTAAATTGCAAGATAAAAAGAGCATCCAAAGTGCTAGAGATGAGAAACAAAAGTTATCTTACTATTTGGGAATTTCAAATTAATTGAGTGATGGAACCAGCTCTAACTTAAAAAGGCCCTTGTAGAAGAAATATTCTGAGGAAAGAAATGATAGGCAGCCTAGGCAACAGGGAATGAAAGGACAGGAGGCTAAATAAGTAAGTTGTCATAGTTTGTTACCTTGAATTTTAAGGATCAGAAACTAATGTGTGCTGGCCAGAACTACTTACTTGTGATATATTTTGTCTCTCCTGAACCCATGCAGTAGAGTAGCTGTCAGGATGCATTAAGTCCACAATACTCAGACTGTAAGCCCTCCCCCCCAATTCCTCATGTCCTTATGGACTGCTTCATTTTCTAAAGGTTAGCATGAAAAGATAGCAACTTCTGGCTAAGGACTTGACTCTCTGATTCTTTTGGAGCAACTTGCAATCCAAGTGACAAGAATCCACATATCTACTGAGCTTACTGTATTGTAATAAAGCTCAGTAAGCTTTGAGACTTTCAAGAAAAGATTGGACTGCCATTTGTCAGAAATGGTGTAGGGTCTCCTGCTTGAGTGGAGGTTGGACTAGATGACCTATAAGGTCCCTTCCAACTCTGTTAATCTGTTAATATACACTTGTAATATTACTCTACTTTCTTCAAACATCCTATCAAAGTTTTCTCATTTGCCATCTACAAAATATCCCTCCTGAATTTCTGCAGTTTCCAATAAGGAAAAATTCCTATGTAAATCCAAGAACATGGAGATAGTTGACTTTAGTTGACTAAATAATTGTAACTAAATCTCCTGATTTACAAAGATATGAACCTTAAAACAAAAAGAATGAAAATCAGGATGAGGACACTAACTTCTTAACAGGGCTTATAAATGTGGTGTATTTTGTCTGCAGCAGTTCTATTGTAAATCATAATCTTGTAAAACACACAAATCGCCTTACTTTAGCTAGATTCACAAAATAAGTTATTATAAAAGTCAACCCATAAAATATTTAATATCACAAAGAGAAAAAATGAACAGTGAAAGAACTATTCCAATTTGGGAAACACCTTTCTGAAAATAGGAAAGCAATTAATAATCATTCAATAAATATAACTATTTCATTTATTTCTTTGAAAAAACTTACAAAGGCAAGTATGTCAGAGCCTAAAATAGTTACAGTGATTCTGTGTTTATTAAACATGCTACTTCAAATCCTAGTAGTCTACTTGGAAAAAAATGAGAAATGGGCTGGTGTCCTATCTTCTTACCACTCCCTCCCTAGTCCCTATAGGAGTTATCAGTGCCTATGAACATGGCCAATTCTGTAGAAAGGTCTGAAATCTTCCCTCAAGCATATAATGGAGCAGAAGAACATAACACTGAATTGAAAGTTGGCACAGAGGCTTTCTAGTGCTACTTAACATGATACATAAATTCACCAAATACAGCCTATAGAAAACATCAAGAGGATTTAATTTTAGTCCAAATGCAAATCTTGCCCTCTCTTCTACTGCAAATGAGCCTTAAACCATTTCTTCTAGCAAAAGGTTAGGAATGGAATTACTGACAAGGTTCTTATAAAACAGCAGTACGTACAAAGAAATAAAGTGCAGTTAATTTTCGGCAATGATATAACTATTTCAAAGACAAAACTGGCAGCAACTGGTTGAAAAAAATCTTGCTATCTTATTATCAATTGCATTTCAGTTTAGACAAGAGCCTCTTTCAAAAGAAACAGCCCAACAGAAGGGTCCCATCTTTCTGTCATGGCTGTGCATGGAGGTAACTGCTGCACAAGCCAGGGTTTTACAGGGCATTTCCAGAGTGGATGAAGAAGCTTCTTGTGGCAGGCTGTGGAGCAAAGGTGTGCTGTCGCCAGTCTTCATCTGGGGGCATATCGACACGCTTTGGGCCTCGGACCTTGGCCTGCTGGGAAATCAGAAAGCCACTCTGAAAGCCTTTGTGTCTGGCAGTCCCATGTGAGACTGTCCCACAATCCCTGCCAGGAGACTGCCTCCAGCCAAGAGCACCAGCCTTTCCCTTTCCCTGAGGGAGTGGCCATTGGGGCAGAAGCTCTTGTGAGACCTTGCTCATCTGGGTGGGAGATTCCCCATGCGCTGCTTCGCTATCTGATGCTGCTGTTAGCTCTTGGCCAACATGACTTCTCTGTAGCCAGTGGTTGGAAGCATTTGATGTTCTACTGTCTAAAAATATATTAAAAGATGTTTGCCCTTGAGAGGACCGGTCCTGCTTGAAAATGGTGTTCCCATAATATAGTGGCACACATGATTTATCTTCTGTGTGGAACGCTGCATTCCTGTCTGGCACAGTTAGACATGGATATTGGATATTCTTTTGATTTCCTGAAAAATGAACAAATTGAAAAATATTGTTTTACCTATCCTAAATTGAAGAGCAACAAAAATACATATCAGGAAAGGAGTTTGAGTCTTTGCATATTTAATACCAATCCTACAACAAGAAATTAATTCTAGACTACTCATAACAGAAAAACTACAGCTGACCAAATCATTTACTTTGAGAAACTTTTCATAATGAAAGCCTGGAATAGCTCAGCAGGAAATATAAGCTACAATAAAGGACAATACGTACTTCATTCTTGAATTTAATTAGCAGCTTCTACAGTCTGTGCCAATCAGTACTGAGCTATTTTCTCAAGGACAGGGGTCTGCAATCTTAAACACTCAAAGACCCATTTGGATCCGTTTCCCACAGAAAACATTGGAAGCCACAAAACCTGGGTGGGTGTGGCCAACTAGACATCACTCACTCACTCCCACCCTGACTGTCTCTCGCTCTGTATGGAAACTGAACAAAGAGAGAAGCAGCCTAAAACTAAGGAGAAACTTCCTGACAGTGAGAACTGCTTGTCTTCAGAAGTTCTAGGTGCTCAATCACTGGAAGTTTTTAAGACAAGACTGGACAGTCATTTCTCTGAAATGATATAGGGTCATTCCCCCACCACCACCAAGGTCCCTTCTAAGTGTTATTCTGCCATCTTTCCCAGGCCCTCCACTCAGATTTTGGCATCCTCAGTTTTCCTGCCTGAGTAGGGGGTTGGACTAGAAGACCTCCAAAGTCTCTTTCAATTCTGTTATTCCTGAGCTAAATAGCTAAGACTCTCGGGATCCTATCTCTTTTGCTCCCTCTGGACTAATGAGCTAAAGAGCTGCCTCTACACATTCATTTTAATAAGATTTTTAGAAATCTGCAGTTGAAAGTTCTTTATGTCTCCTTACCCTGAAGACCCAATTTCATTTAGAATTTAATCCCAAACTGATTGGCCTTTTGGCATTTCTCTTGATACTTCTCCAAAATGCACCCCAAGAAGCCACATCTCTCTTTCCCTCTCCCTCTCTCACACACAAACACTTAATTTAAGCAAATTCCCTTGTCTTGGAGAGTTTAGAATCATAGGCTAGAAGAAGGTACCTTGGAGGTTTTATAGTTCAACCTTCTGCTCTTGCGGGTTCGCAGATATCCTGGCTTTGGCTGCAAGAACTGCAGGCAGCCTTTCCGGCCACACATTTCTTCCTCCCACTGCCACATGCAAGGCAGTGGCCTGAAAGAATGCGGCTGGTCTGGGCACTTCGGAGCCCATCCCGGGGATGACAGGAACCCTTCCCAGGAAGCAAAGCATGACTTGGATGAACTGATCTGTCCCGAAGGCATGCTCCAGAGCAGCGGCGGCAGAAGGCAGAAAATGAGCTCCAGTGGTGGCGGAAGGCAAGCTCCAGAGCGGTGGCAGCAGCGCTCTGGGAGGGCGAGCAGCAGTCTTGGCCCAAGCACGGCGTCTCCCCTGAGGGCCGCACACCCACCCACTGGCTGGCCCGGCAGCGGTGCATCCCTGTCATGGGCTGGATGTGTGACCCGAGGCAGAGGGGAAGGGAAGCAGGCAGGAATCATCCGGAGGCCCTGCAGAAGCCGACTGTGCCAGGCCCAAGAGGCAAGCGAGGCTTGTCATGTACGCCCGAAGTAGCTCTTCGGCCGAGCACAGTGGGTCTCCCGCCATCAGCATTGGCCTTACCTTCCAGACCTTCCATGCGCCTCTGCCGGCCAGAACACCCTGCCCTTCAGATGCAAACGGGTCCAGCACACGGCTGCCCATGAAGGTAAGGCTGACGGCAGGCAGCCCTCAGGGGAGATGCCGCACTGGGGCTGAGACTGCTGCTCCGCTGTGGTGCATGCGTGCAGACCCAGGACATCTGCCTGCCCTCCTGGAGCACCCCACCGGGTGCTAGTCCCATTTGGATCTGAAGGGCAGGGCAGTTGGGCCGGCAGAGGTGTGTGGACAGTCTGGCTCATCAAGGCCTTCAGGACAGATCAGGTCATCCAAGGCTTTGCTCCCCAGGAAGGGCTCTGTCATGGAGGGCTGTGTGCCCAGACCAGGCGCTTTGTCTCAGGCCTTGAGAAAGCAGTAGGAGGCAGAAGGAGAGAAATGGATTGAGGGTGAGAGGTGGAAACGGGAGGCTTTGGAGACAAGCACCCTTCCTAGCCCCACTTCCCCAAGGGGTTTCTGCTGCTGGAGCGGGCGGGAGCAGGCCAAGGTAGCTGGGTGAGTCTAGGTGACTGAGGAGAGGAGATTGGCGAAGGAAGGCAGTTGAGGCAGAGAGCTGGGCTGTGGTCGCCACGATAGGTCGCGGCGGAATGCAGGCAAACTGGCTGGCCCACATGGGAGGCAGCTAGGCTGGGATTCGGACCTTGCTCGCAGGCTCACCCAGGCAGATCAGGGTCGCTCAGCTGGGCCACAGGGAGAGCGCTGCATGGGATGCAGCTGCGGTGGCGAAGGCAGGCAAGCTGGCTGGCCTGTAAAGACTGTGTGGTCGAGGCAAGCAAGGGAGCCAAACGAGAGCAGCAGCAGCAGCTATGCTGGGCAAGATGAGGAGTGACTGGGCAGGGTGGGGCGGGCGGGGCCAGCCAGTGATGGGATTTGCCGGTTCACCGAACTATGCAGAATCTTAAAAACCTGAACCAGTCCAAACTGGCTGAAGCCCACCTCTAGTGATAGGTGATTGCAGGGGCTTTGTGGGGGGGATGCGGCAGGTGAACGGCAGTGGTGTGTGGCTTCTGGCATTGTGGGGGCACATGGGGAATGTGGCTTCTGGTGTTGGGGTGTGTGGAAGCAGAATTGCCCTTTCGGCATTAGGCATAGTCAGTCCAGATATAGAAGTAATGGAAGGGAGGGTGGACAAAAAGGGAAGTTTTTTTTTTAAGCTGGCAGAGGGTCCAGGCCGAGCTGGCAACAGACAGGCAGTGGTGGGCAGAGGCTTCTCATTTTGACCCCTCCCCCCGTCATTGCTTCTGTGCTAGGACTTCGGCCTGATGAGCCTCTGCGTGGCTCAGATCACCTCTCCCAGACCTGTGCATATGTTTCTGTGTGTGTACACGCACATGGATCTCACCCCTTGCAGCTGCAAGGCAATGGCAGGCTGTAAACTAATGAAAACTTTTTTTTTGACTGCTTGTTTTTTTTCCTCACCTATTACTACTTCAATGGTGTGTGCTCAAGGGACTGTGGATTGTACATCCCCCTAACCTGCCTCTGATCACATCGCGCCCTGCCCTCCCAGCTCCTGCTCTCAGCCCCAGGGAAGGCTGCAAGAAGCTCCCATCCCAGCTTCTCTTATCTCTCCTATTCTTTTTCTCCCCAATGTCAAAGTTTGGGGCTACAAGGGGGGAGACCCCCTGCATGCGTGCGCACACACACACACACACTGTGTGAGTGAGCAGAGGCTTTCCATTTTGACTCTTCCCCCCTGTCATTGCCTCTGTTGTCTCCCCCCTTGCAGCCCCACTGTGACATTGGGGAGGAACAGAATGGGAAAGATAAACAAGAAGCTGGGATGGGAGCTTCTTGCAGCCTTCCCCAGGCTGGGGGCAGGAGCCTAAACATCCCCCATTCCGTTTCTCGACCATAGTTTGGACTGTGGCCCTTCGATGGTTGTGGTAACATGTTAACAATGGAACGGGTTCCATTGCTAGGACTCCCATGGCCTTCCCCTGCACTTGGTTAAGAGGCAGTTTTGGTGGTCATCCTTGAAGAAAGACATTGAAAGCTATATGGCCAGCTGTCCAATCTGTGCAGCGGCAAAGAGACCACCAGGGAAGCCCACAGGGCTTTTAGACTGTGGTCAGCCCCCAGGCACTGTGGAAAGAAATATTTACACTTTATTGTGGGGGAACATTGTTATTTGGGTTGTTACTGAAATTTTTCAAAATAGGGTCACTTTGTTCCCTGCCCCAAGATTCCCTCTGCAAAGATGTTAGCTAAACTTTCCATACAACACGTGTATAGGTTGCCCAGTACACCTGAGTGCATTATTTCAGATAGTGCAACTTACATCACAGTTTTGGCAGGAATTTTTGAAGCTGTTGGGAACCGCCCAGAGCTCAAGCTCCTCCCATCTAACTAATGGGGCGTGTAACCAACTCTGTCCTGAAACAGTACCTTAGGTGCTACATTAATTACCAACAGAACAATTGCGCGGACATTTTGCCTTTTGCAGAGGTAGCATATAACAATTCTGTGCCCCATTTAAGGCGGCCTCCAGTCAGGACTTTGTACCTATGCCAGAACTGCCTCAAGAGAAACCACACGTACCCTCCTTAGCAGAGTGGATAGCCCAACTGCAGAACACTTGGCCAGTTGCCCGTAAGGCACTGAAGGAGGCACATCAAGCACATAAGAAACAAGCTGACAAAAAACATGTGAAGCCAAAAGATTTTAAAGCAGGTGACAGAGTTCACCTCTCCACGAAATACTTGCAGTCCACCCAACCATCTAAGAAACTGGGTCCTAAATATGTGGGCCCATTCCCAATTGTTAAAGTTAAATTGTTAAACCCAGCCACTGTATAATTGGGGTTGCCTAAGAATCTTAAATGTATTCATCCTGTATTTCACTGCAGTTTGTTGAAACCTGAAACTCTGTCACCCTGCACCTGACACTCCTCCTGTATCCATGCTAATCAAAGGAGAGCAGCATTTTGAAATTAAAGAAATTCTGGATTCCAGGAAACATAGAGGGAAGGTCCAACACCTTGTTGCCTAGAAACATTTCCCACCTGCAAGTCCGAATGGCTAAACATGTCTAGGCACCTAAACTCCTCCAGATTTTTCATAGAAAATACCCTGACAAATCCTGATTGAATCACTGTTCTTGGTGTTTGGTTTACTTGTATAAATGGTATCTGTATGGCTAAGCCTCTGTTACAGGGGCCAAATGTCAGCTAGCTTGCTGCTTGCTGCCATGGAAAAGGAGGAAGGGGTCAGTGGAGAATTTTTCATTGCATCTTTGCAAGTACAGACTGGGCTTTGCCTATCTCTCCAAGGTCATTTCTTTTAGCTTTGGAATGCAGCAGCCCTCTGGTTGCCTGGCTACAAGGGGGTTGGACTCTACACTTTGTTTCAATTTGCTGTTACACACGCTTTGCCTCAGATCTTGCCTGAAACTTGTTGCTTTCAGTAGTAGAAGTACTTTTCTCTGAATCTATAGAGCCAAGGATTTTTCTTTCCTAGGAAATGGACAGAGGCAGCCAAGGGAAAGAAAAATCCTTGGCTCTATAGTCAGTCCCAAATAGGTTAAGAAAAGCCATCCAAAACTTAGAGGTGAATTGCACCCTCTGTCTGAAATAATGTGTTGGGATGTTCCATGTAACTACATGTAGACATAGTGTAGAAATAGTTTGGCCAAACCCCAGGCTGAAGAAATCGTCTGACAGGGAACAAAATGCACCTGCTTTGAAAATAAATCAGTGATCACTACTAACTCTAGTTACGACCTGCAAACAAACATACCAATTCAATATTGGAACAGCATCTCAGGTGTTAACTTGTTGCCTTTTGCTGAAGTAGTATATAATAATTCTGTGCATAGTAGTACAGGGTTCACTTATTTTAGAGTGGCTACAGGATAGAAATGTAAGCCAGTGCCTGAACTACCCCCTTAATGATCCACCTACCCCCGATATCGTCACTAAAGGAGTGGATCTGCCAACTGCGAAATACATAGCCAGTGGTGAGGAAGGCTCTGGCGGATGCATATGAGGCTTATAAGAAACAGGCTGTAAAGAAGCATGAGGAACCCAAACCGTTCAAGATTGGTGACTGGGTCTACCTCTCATCCTGTTATCTCCAGTTCCTACAACCATCAAAGAAACTAGGACCCAAGTTTGTGGGGCCCTTCCCAACTAAGCGCATCATTAACCTTGTAACTTGCCAAGTCCCTTCGGCAGGTCCACCCCATGTTTCACTGCAGTTTATTGAAACCTGAAGTCATTTCTCCCCTTGGACCTAAACTTCCACCAACCCCTGAGCCATTAATGATAGAAGGAGAGCCGCATTTTGAAATCAGAGAAATCCTAGATTCCTGTAAGCATAGTGGGACCCTTCAATATTTAGTGGCCTGGAAAGATTTCCCAACAGCTCAGAATGAGTGAGTTGACCATCGCCACATTAGAGCCCCTAAACTTGTAAAACACTTCCACAATCAATATCCTGACAAACCCAAATAACATTTCTTCTGTTTCTCCTTCTTCTCTCCCTGTTGTTTTGCCCATGCTCCTTTTTGACTCTCTTATTTACTGTAAATATTTTTATTTATTTATAAAAAACCACAAGTTCTTATCATCATCTCTGACTCTGTTTAGACACTGGCTGCACAATTCTCTGACAATGTGCTGTAACAGAAGAGTCAGGTACTGGATTTTGAACATGTAAATGGACAAAAGGCATAGTCAATAGCCTATATTGACAATAGATGCTTAATCAAATTTAAGCAAGAATGGCTTCCATACATACTGGGAATATTACATAGGAAGAAAAATGTAAGAATTTAGAGTATGATTTTCAGGAGACAAAAAAATGATGAAACACTTGACATCAGAATCACACAAAATAGTCAATCTATATTTACTATTTGTAAATTAATCAACTTGTACAAACGGGAAGTTAGAAACTAATATTTTTCTATAATGTTTTAGTTTTCTTCTTTTTCTTTTTGTATCTTTAAACAAATGAATAGGGGATATTCTGGCACTTAGCTCAAAGATTCAAATCCTAATCTAATCATTAAAATAATTTAATGTACTTCATTTTATATAATTTAATACTTATCACAAATACACTGAACACCAACTATAAAATCCTGGTAATTAGAACATCGAATAACAGGGTTGGAAGGGATCTTAGAGGTCTTCTAGTCCAATCTCCTGCTCAAGCAGAGGACCCTTTACTATTTCAGACAAATGGCTGATCCCCAAATGTCCAGTCTCCTTAAAACCTCCAGTGAACTCTCCAGCTCACACAACTTTCAGAGATAAGCCATTCTGCTGATTAAATATTCTCAGGAAGTTTCTCTTCTAGTTTGGACATCTCTTTAATGGTCTTCAGCTGTTACTTCTCGTCCTGTCCTCAGGTGCTTTGGAGAATAGATTGATTCCCTCTTCTGACAGTCCTTCAGATATTGGAAGATTACTATTATATCACCCCTAGTCCTTTTCTTCATTAGAGTAGACATACCTAGTCCCCTCAATTATTCATCATAAAAGGATTTCAATGTCTTTTTGTATCATGGTGACCAGAACTGGATTCAGTATTTGAAGTGTGGTATCACCAGTGCAGTATAAAGCAATAATTTCAAGATCACTTCACATGATCTTGAAATTATCTCTCTGCAACCTAGGACTGCATCAGCATTTTTGGCAGCTACACAATACTGCTGGATCATAGTTCTGGGGGGAAGGACAGCTAGATCTCTTTCACAGGTACTGTTGAGCCAGGTACCAGCTGTACATTTGGATTTTTTTGCCTATGTATAAGGACCTTATTTTTCTCACCAATGAATTGCATTTTGTTGAATAAGACCCAATGTTCAAGTCTCTCAAGAACCTTCTGAATCTTGAGTCTATCATCTAAAGTATTAGCAATTCCTCCCACCTATGGTCATGCAAATTTGATGAATTCCGCTTTTATTCCCTCATCTAAATAGTTTACAAAGATGCTGAAGAGTACTGGGCCCCACTGCATGCTTCTCTCCATTGCATGCTCAATGTGTTTGGTCAGTCAGTTACGAATCCATCTGGTTGTGGTGCTGTCTATCCCACACTATTCTATCTTATCAAGTAGTTTGGGGTCTACTTTGTCAAATGCCTTGCAGAAATCCAAGTAAATATGCAGCATTTCCCTGATCACTAATTTAATTACTGTATCGCAGAAGGCAATAAGGTTTGTCTGGCATGATCTGTTTTAACAAACCCATGCTTACTTCTAGTAATTGACTCGTTCATTTATAGTGCTCACAGATGTGCTATTTGATTATTGTTTTCCAGGATCTCCCCAGGTATTAATTCTTTATCTACTTACCAATTTCATGTTTCTCTTTTTGTGAACACTCTTTTTTCTTGTATTTTTAAAAATGATTAGAATTTTTTTTAAAAATAGCCCAGTCATTTACCTGATTGTCTATGCATCTTGCCCACAATACTAGTCACTGGAGCATCATGTGAGAAGTGCTGCAGTTCAGATGAAGAGTGCTGAGGATAGAAGGGGAGCAGAGGAGGCAAATTGGGAGGGAAGGAAAAGGAAGTAGTACTGGAAGAATAGGACCTGGCTTCCACTGACAGTTTCCTCTCACTGGACACTTCCTTTTAAAATAAGGAAAAAGAGAAATAAATACCAAAATTGGGATCAACAAGAGCAAACAGGTGGCCAGTACAGAGCCAGAAAATCAATAAAAGTTAGAATATGATAAGAAAAAAATGCACTTACAACATCTCATTCTCCAGAACTCTATTTTAGCACAAATAATACATAAACATTAAAACACATCTTTTCAGCACCTATGGTGGTGCAGTGGTTAGAAACTCACTGCTCACTCTAGGAGTTTGATTTGGAGCAGCTCAAGGTTGATTCAGCCTTTCATCCTTCCAAGGTTGGTGAAATGAAGACCCAAATTTTGGGGGTCAATATAAATGTAAAACGCTTAGAGAGGGCTGTAAAGCACTATGAAGTGGTATATAAGTCTATGTGTTATCCTCCCTCTTTGGTGCTGCTGCTGCTGCCCAACACTCTAATATAGCATGCCCACAAGCCACTTGCTGCTAACTTCCCAGTGTATTTCTTTTCTCTTTTCCCTCAGCTGCTGCAGCACATCCCTAATGTCCCCGTCCCCTGTTCCCCCCACCCTGATCTTCTACTGCAGGGGTGTCAAACTGGATTTCTTTGAGAGCTGGATAAGCATTGTAGTTTTC
>JANHZT010009143.1:6506-16639 GCA_032468215.1 Stegonotus admiraltiensis | reverse complement strand
ATCTTGACTGTTCACCGCCCTGAGTCCTTCGGGAGAATGGCGGTATATAAATCAAATCAAATCAAATAAATAAATAATGTTCTTTTCATAACAAATGTTGTGCAGTAAATAAAGAATAACACAGTTGAGCATCAAAATAGTTTTGTTAAATGTAACATAAAAATCTTGACACATATTTCTAACAAACTTTGTTTCAAAAATGTTTGTGCTCAAATACTTTATATTTAGGAAATGCAGTACATTTTCTCCTAATGTATTAATGTCAGTCAGCCTAATGCAAACTAAAATCATGCTGGCCTTTCAATATAAATTTAAATTCACACATATTCCAAGGTATTAGGAACGTGAAGACTCCCTAAGAAAATACTTCACGTAGAACATAAAATAATTTTACCTGTTTTGTTCAGTGCCAGTTTGGGATTGTCCAGGTTTCCCAATAGAGGTACTTGCATGCTGGCCTGGTACAGAGATTCTAGCTCAGAAACCTCCTGCACTGTTTCCTGATTCTGCACTGGGTAGTCCCCAAAAGCTCTTTGACTGATCACAGGTGATTTGTTTCCAGGAATCAAAAGCCAACTGGCATTCTTATGCTGAGTTACTGCTGTGCTAAAATTGTTAACATGGTCTGTGCAGCTCTCTACAGGCACAGATGCAATCAAGCCAGCAGGATTTCTGTAATTGGTATATTTTATTTTTTCTTCACAGCTGCATTTTCCTGGATATAACTTGGGATTCAAGGTACATTGTTTCCCTTTGTTGCAGAGGACTTTTATAGGTGAATCAGAACTCTCAGAAATGATGTTGGAAGCATTAAAACAATCTTCAGAACTCAACTCAATTTTAGAAAGACTTGAGTCCAACGTTTCAGCAGGTGCCATTCCATTCTCCTGTCTTCCAACATCTGAAAGCTTGAGGTAAAAATGACTACTGTAGGATTCTTGCTGTAACTTTGGAGTATTTTGATCATGACAGGTAGCTGCCTTCCTTTTTTCCTCATAAGTATCTAGTCTTTGGAAATTTCCCTCCAGCCACTGAAACTGTTCTGCAATGGAAAGAACATGCCTTTTGCTACTTACACCTTCGGATTTCAAAGAATCCCTGCTAACAAGTTCTTGTGGATGATGTAAACTCTCATGACTGTTTACCTCAAGTTGCCCAGTTGTCTGCAATTCTTCTGGAGCACAATGAGGCAGAGGGGGAAGAGAAGGCAGTACTGCACCATGATAATCCCTAGGTGGAGCAGCACTAGGCCATTCTGAAATGCTTCCTGAATTGAAAAGCGTATTATGTAGGCCTTTTTTGCCAGGTGGAGTTTCCGATGCTGGTGAAGAGGGGAAGAGTGTAGGTAATGATTCGGAGTTTGTTATACTTAAATTCATTTTGCAGTAGGGGATGAGAGGAGGTGCTGCATTATGTAGGTTCTTGACCTTAATGTTACTGTTAAAGGTTACTTCGTAATCCTTTAAAGTGCTAGGAGAAGCAAGTTTCACATCACCATTGATTTCATTCTTAGTCTGAATGGATTGGTCACTACCAGGTTGTCTAAAAGGAAAAGTAGTAGCTTCATTACTGAAAGTAACAGACACAGCTTGAAAGTGCAAGCTATTCTCAAGAAAGGATTGAAATATGGGCTTGGAATATGATGGTTTCTTTTCAGGATGTGGGTGGACGTAGGCTCTTGACCCAGGTGCTGCTTCTTTGCTGGGTTCCAGCACTCTCTTCTGTTTCAGCAGTACTTGGAGTGGGATAGTCTGTTTACTGAAACACACATCAAAACATCATCAGTGACTGATGACTCCTAATTAGAAATATTAGGCTAAGTTAAAATCTACTAGGTTAACAAGGTACATATTTTATCAGTGTTTTCTGGTATCAAGTATGTGTGAGTGTAAAATTATTGCATGGTTGCATGCATAGTTGCTAACCTGATAAGAATTTTTTCTGGTATCAGAATGGTACCAAGAACAATTATCTATTTTGGTAAAAATAATTTTTCATTGAAGAGTTCCACCAATAATCAACAATTACAACCTCAAAAATGTATGTCTGTTAATATATTCTTGAAGTTTTGAAGATGAGTCAAATGGAGAATATCCTCATCATGGACTAAGAACATGCACTTCTTTACTGTACAGGAATATATCACATTACAGTAGAATTCTTCTTTTAGAACTGTTTCCCTCTTTTCCCCTTTAACTTTTCTTTATCTGTAAATGTTCAAAAAACGTCAACCACTTACAATATGATGCAATCAATATCTACTGAGAAATAGTGACTACATGAATGTGTACACTGTTAATTAGATAACATTCTTATGTTTATTTCTAAAATAGTATTATAAACCTGTGCAATATAATACATAAAATAGGAAATAAAATAGGGGGAAATCAGTTTATATGATTCTTATTTTCATGTAGAATTGTATTACAACTAAGTACATTTAAATTAGTCTAACAGCCCGCACTGCTGTGGACAAAAACGCTGAAGAACTTTTCCTTTTTAATAAGAGTTCCACTTATTATAAATATCACAACTCTAGATAATAGAAACAAGGGGTTGTAATAATAAATGTATGCTGTGTGAAGCAATTAGGATTTTTTATGATAGGGAAAAAGGTATCAGAGATTTACGCAATTTTGGCCCTTCAACTTCCAGGGTCTCCAAACCTCTCAATCCCCATATTAGCTGTTAATCAGTGGCATGGTTTCCTGCCATTTGAGATAAGAAACATATGGAAATAATAATATAAGCTTTTTTTTTTGCTTGTGCTTTCCAGTCAGTGTTGATTCCTGGCAGCAGCTTCAGTTTTCTTGGTAAGACTTCAGAAGTAGTTTCTATTGCCTCCTATCTGGGGCTGAGAGAGAGTGACTGACTCAAGAACACTTTGTGCCCAAGATACGACTACAACGCAGGATCTCCTTGTTTCTAGCCTGGTGCCTTAACCACTATAACCAATCTGGTTCACAGTAAGTAAAAATTAGTTTAACATTATTTTGAAAAGAAGGAGAGCATTAAAAAAATAAAACTCTTGGCCATGTGTGCCATGGCCCAAACATTGTGCTTCATTGCCCTCCAAATGATGAATGTTAGTCCCTGACCATAAATATGCAGTTTTGCTAAATAGCAAAAAAGAACAATACTAGGAGAAGATTGGAAACCACACAAAAAGATCCTTAAACTAGTCATTTTCCTATATTATAACAACAACTTTAACAACATCTGCCTATCCCAGGTCCTTGGGGAGGACTCGATAAGTGAATAGAAATGCCAAATCCAGCCTAAACAGTGACTGGGTGAGTAGCCATAAACTTGGCTCCCACTTAGAAAATCTTTCCATCTCTCAAATGCAAAAGGCCACACTGCCTGGATCTGCACATATACCATGCCGATACATTATACTAACTAGGTTCTTTGGAAGAATTCAATTCTAAAGAGTTGGCAGCTGTGATTTTACATTATTGTAAACATAAAAATCCTAATGAGATACTAATAATGTATATCTGATCCTGATTTATAGTTTGCTAGAATTTCTGCTTAAAGTCATATTCTTGTTGTTATTGGCTATCATGTTACATATCGATACTATTGTGATAAACAATTTGGTACAAAAACACGAGGTGGCGCAGTGGTTAGAGTGCAGTACTGCAGCTACTTCACTGACTGCTAGTTCAGCAGATCAGCAGATCAAATCTCACCAGCTCAAGGTTGACTCAGCCTTCCATCCTTCCGAAGTAGGTAAAGTGAAGACCCAGATTGTTGGGGGCAATAAGCTAATGCTAAAAAATGCAATATGCTATATGCTAACTTTGTAAACTGCTTAGAGAGGGCTGTAAAGCACTATGAAGCGGTATAAAATTCTAACAAATAAACAAACAAAAAACAAACAAACAAACACAACATTGCAAAAGTTTGCATCCAGGTCTCTTTCAGATACAGTAAAAAAAATCGTAAGGAATAGGGTAGGGAAAAATTCAACTAGGACACATATAGTTCTTTTGCTTATGAAGAAAGTATTGCTGGTTCTAAAATCTTTCAAGTTCCAATAACAAAAAGTAATTTTGGAAGTGCAGGAAAGACCTATATCCCACATATACTTTTCAAACCATTATTTATAGTCATTCAGAAAACTCTTCAATTGCACTGCAAAAACATGGTAGTTTCCTATTTTTTTTGGAAATTTTAAGGTAGAAAAAGCAAACTATGCAAACTATACCCAACAAGCAGAAAGGATTATTTAGAATAAGCTTCCAATATTTATTAAAACTAAAAAAAAACACATTTTTTAAAAAAAAACACCTTTTTTAAAAAAAAAAACCTACCAGATGGCAGTTTATCGGCACTATGGTCAGTTTAGGATATAGCATCTTGTATATCTGTACCTATTGCAGGACATCAACTTCAACTAAAATAGGTTATTAAGAAGCTGCTTTTTGAGAATTTTTTTAAAAAACAAGCATTGTTTATTAGAAACCAGCATGGGTTTATCAAGAATAAATCATGTCAAATGAACCTGATTTGATACTGTGACCAGCTTAGTTAGCCGTAAGAATGTGGTAGACTTCAACAAAGTAGTTGGCAAAGGCTCTCATAAAATGATTGTAGAGAATTTTAGGGCTGGATTATGCTACCATTAGATGGGTACAAAAATGGCTGATTAATTGTCCCAGCCCCAATTAATTCAAATGGCCCTGTGTCAAAATTGAGGGAAATGTCAATTGGTGTACGGATTTCCATTCTTATACCGCCATTCTTGAACATATTTATAAATAACTTGGATAAGTGGTTAGAAAATATCAAATTTGCAGACTACACAAACATAGGGGGATAGCAAGGACCTTTGAGATTATAAAGTTTCAGGAGGATATTGACAAGCTGGAACAATCAACAACAATCAGCAAGATTAATTTTGCCAGGGATAAAGTTCTACACTGGAGTAGAATGTTTTTTTAAAACAAAGGTATGCCTGCAGGATACCAGGGTACTCTTGTGGGCTTTGATACACTTGAAAAGGACCTGGACTAGAAGCTAAATATGAATCAATAGTGTGATGCAGCTGCTAAGAACATGCAATTATACAGTAGTGTCAAGCTCAAAACAAGCATTTTCCTCTTTATATATTTGTATATATAAATCCTTCTCTGTTCTCTCTGTGTGTGATTGTGTGTGTGTGTGAGGGAGAGGGAGAGGGAGAGGGAGAGGGAGAGGGAGAGGGAGAGGGAGAGGGATGCATTCAGAAAGTATTCAGACCCCCATCACTTTTGGCAATTTTGTTATGCTGCAACCTGATTCTACAGTTGTTGAAATTCATTTTTTTCTCATTAGTCTACACTCAGTACCTCAAAATGACAAAGTGAAAACAGAAGCTTAGAAATATCTGTAAATTTATTAAAAAGAGAAAACTGAAATATCACATTGGCATAAGCATTCATACCCTTTGCAACAACACTTCAAATTTAGCTCAGGAGGCTCCTATTTCTCTTGATCATTGTTGACATGTTTCTACACCTTGATTGGAGTTGACCTGTGGCAAATTAAATTGATTGGCATGATTTGGAAGGCACACTCTTCTCTATAGACTTCCTCACAGCTGACAATGCATACTGTAGCAGAGCAAAAGCCATAAGGTCAAAGGAACTGCCTGCAGAGCTCAGAGCCAGGATTGTTGCAAGGCACAGATCTGGGGAAAGCTACAATAAAATTTCTGCTACATTGAAGGCTTCTAAGAGCACAGTGGCCTCCATAATTCTCAAATGGAAGAAGTTTGGGACAACTAGAACTCCAAGAGCTGGTTGCCTGGTCAAACTGAACAATGGGGAGGAAGGGCCTTAGTAAGAGAGGTGACCAAGAAACCTGATAGTAACTCTGAGTTCCAGAGATCCTGTATAGAGATGGGACAGAGTTCCAGAAGGACAACCATCACTGCAGCCCTCCACCGATCTGGGCTTTATGACAGAGTGGCTAGACAGAAGTCTCTCCTCAATGCAAAACACATGAAAGCCCTCTTGGAATTTGAGAAAAAGCACCTGAAGGACTGTTAGAAACAAGATTCTCTGGTCTGATGAAACTAAAGATTGAACTGTTTGGCCTCCATTCTAAATTTTATGACTGGAGGAAACCATCACTTGCCCATTATCACCCCAACAGTGAAGCATGGTGGTGGTAGCATCATGCTATGGGGGTGTTTTTCAGCAGCAGGGACTGGGAGATTGGTCATGGTTGAAGGAAAGCTGAATGGAGCAAAGTACAGAGATAGCCCCAATGAAAACCTGTTCTACAGTGCTCCGGATCACTTTCTGACATGACAACAATTCTAAGCACACAGTCAGAATAACACAGGAGTGGCTTAGGGAAAACTCTGTGAATGTCTTAAGAGTGGCCCAGCCAGAGCCCTGACTTGAACCCTTTTGAACATCTCTGAGGGGACTTGAAAATGACTGTCCATTGACAATTGCCATCCAACCTGACTGAGCTTGAGAGGATTTGTGGGGAAAAAATGGCAGAAAATCCCCATTTCAGGTGTGCTTGACTCACTGTAATTCTGCCAAGAATGCTTCAGACCATGAGTGAAGGGTCTGAATACTTATGCCAATGTGATATTTCAGTTTTTTCTTTTTAATAAATTTACAGACATTTCTAAAATCCTAAAATAGGTCAGGAAAAGCTGCTAATGACAGATACAGATACTTATCCTGAACATATGCCCACTTTAAGCCATAGAAACAAACAACATAGAAAGAACCAAAGGAGTAGCTATCATTTAAAGATTTCACAGAAAACTTTGCCACACATAATTTCTGTGCAGTAATACATATGCCCTTTTTTTTTTGAATTTATGTGGTTAACAGTTTCCCATTTATATTGTCACTTCCCAGCTGGATCCATGTTGTAGATACTAACCCTGTATCAAATGTAAAAATATTATATACCTGAGGTTCATTCTAGAATTACCCTGAGAGTCCATCATATTCTTTATCATTCAAGATCTGAGTAAAATAATTAAGTTTCATACAACAGGGGAAACTTATTGTTCAATGCTTCTTTCCAGATCAGGCCCAATTCAGATCTGGAGTATGGCAATATTTTTTTAGTCTACCTTGTAGATTGGGTCATGTTGCCGCCCGGTGGTGGGTGGCAGGTAGGTGGCGGTTGTACAGGTTGTTGCTGCTGCATGCGATCCTGAAGGCTCCGTTCTTTTCGGACATAGATTTGCAGCTTCTTATCGATTAGGACTCTGCTCTGAGGGCTAGAGCTGGCATCATGCATGGCAAGTCTTAGTTTAGCTAAAAAGCAAAAGAAAACAAAGCAGAAACAAAAACAAAACTAGGAGAGAAAAAAGTAATGATGCAACAAAAAAATAAAAAGGAACATGCAAATACTGCCATAAAAAAGTTCACAAGGATGCATCTCTTCCCAATAAGGCACATTCAGGTTAGCTACATGTCCAAACAAGTTAATGAGAAATAAAATAGTAAAATTAAGCAAGATTTTAAATGGTTTTTAATGAAATGCCCTTGGTGACTTAAGTCACTGTAATCCTCATACAACTAACCATTTAAATCCAAATACTTGTCTCTAGTCCCAGTTAGCTGAAACCCAATAGGCAGTCAGGTGAGGCATTTGCTGGCAAAGCTTTCATGAAGTCTGCTTTTGCTTTCTTGTTTTGTTAATCCATTAGAGCAGATTTCTAGAAACAAATGCTGTTAATCATCCAAAGCCAGTTTGTCTGCAACCTTGCTAACCAGCAAGAAGAGAATGGAGGATGGGAAGGAGAGTTAGCCAATCAAAAATATGAGATATGAAAATAAAAAAATGCAGCAGCACAAATTCCCAAAAGTTACAGCACACATTTAAACAATGACCCCTCCTTTTCCTCATCTTGTTATTTCAACGACTGTATACATTTTGCTTTTTTGTATGATAGAGCAACTTCATGCTGTACTTTGGGAATTAAAACTTTTTGATAAACCAGTTTCTGAACTGAGAAAATTATGTGCAGGAGAAAATGCAGGAAAGCCCAATTAGCAGACAGAATAGATGGCATCAATAATTCATCTGCTTTTCTCAGCTTTCAACAGAAGGAGCCCCAGTAATAAAAAAGAATAGTATATTCTGATATTACAAGAAAGAAATAACAAAAAAACCAGAAAAAGACATATTTTACATCCCCCTTTCTGACTTATTTTGCATTAAACAATTAGTTCTGTTAACTTAGGTTATGTTAATAGATATTAATAAACTGTACAAAACAGAGTAAGCTGAAGCAGTTAATAAATACTTACATATAGCTTCATTGCAGAGAGCCAAAGCTGCAGCACAATCTCCCTTCTGCTCTTGATGCAGTGACTCTTGAAAGACTGAATCTGCCTCTTGCATAGGCCTCTCAAAGCCACCAGTCCTCCCTGCAAGGGCAGTATTCTTGGTTTCCATTCCAGGCTTCTTTCCCTCTTCATCTAAACAGCCCCTACCCATACCCACCCCTCTCCTGTTTTTTAGCAATTCATTTTGCAGATCACATATCTTGAAGCCTGATTCTTTGAAACCTGTCTGGAACCAATGCAAGGAATATGCATCAGAAGCAAAGGCATGTATAATGTTAAAACCATGTTCTGGGTCCCTTTTCCAAGCTGGGATATTGCAAGCACCAGCAGCAATCCAGAGGTTTGCTCTTGGGGCAGCTTCAGAGAAAATGGGGTACAGAGTCTTTGTTTTAGAAGGAGGACTAGTCCTTGATGTGGGCTTGGGGTGTGTGGGTTCTAGTACATGACACAGTCAAAAGGTCAATTTTAAATGTCCTTCCTGGTGTCTGCTGACTTGCCTTTTCTTGTGTAGATGGTGTCTGGCCAGACTGTTTCGGGGTGTGGGGAAGTGTGACTGAACAGGTTCTTTCTTTGTCTGGTTAATTTCTCTTGGTTTTGGTACTTGGTTTTGCTATTGTCAGATGATAGTTTAGCAGAGGTGCAATTTAGCAATCAATTGTTACAATGTTTTCTCCCAGAATTTCCAATCCCAGTGGATCATGGATTTGTGTTAATGGTTAAGTGATAGTTGAGACAGTGAGAAAAATAAAGTTAATTTGGAATAAAAAATATCCTATGATTACTATTGATTATTAAAATAAAATTCTTTCCACAATAACAAGGGAGGTTATACAACATAGAGGGTTGGAATTGGGTCTTATTAACATGTTAATGAAACCCAGTTTTACCAATCAATTTAATAAATTGAGCTGCAGTACACACAGAGTACTTGGAAATTAAATCCTATGAAAAATGATTAAAAGAAATGGGCCATGTTTAGCCTAAAGAACAGAAGACAAAAAAGAGACATGAGAGCAGCCTTTCAATATTTGAAGACCATCACAAGAAAAAGGATATGGATCAGTGATGGGATTCAGCTAGTTTGCACTGGTTCAGTAGAACCTTTTGTTAACTTTCTGAGCAGTTTGGTGAACTGGTTGTTGGAAGAAATCTCCTTCCAACAGCCTTTTGGGTTTCCCACTTTACAGGGCTAAACCTGTCAGGAAGGAAACATTCTGGTGTGCCTCTGTGTTGTTTCTAGCCTAATCTAACCTAATCCTTATTTTTCTTGCCCTGGTTAAATATTTTCAGAAACTGCCTTGTTACATTGTAACAGCCCAGCCCAACAGCATCTTGGCAGTATGCCCAGACTAGCCACAGTCGCTTCTCTGGAGTTTTTGTTGTTTGTTTGCTAGATGCTTGACTTTTTAAAAAGCTTTTTACACTGCTTGGGGTGTACTTTTGGGGTGTACTTCCAAGAGGCAGGATGCAAGCTTGGCACTCTCTGATTTTTTTACTGCCTTTCTGGGGGCATGTCATCGTTCCTTAAATCTGGATGATTTCCTTAGGATATCTTGTGAGGTGACTGAGACCAACTGTTATCTTTAAGTAGTGCAAATCTAATCTTCTCCTGGGTGTGAAAGAGTGCTTTGTCAGTTCACTGATCACAGGAGTCTCTTGTTTAATTTTTTTAAATTTAAATTTTAATTTATATGCCGCCCTTCTCTGGAGACTCAGGGTGGCTTACAATGCATTAAGTAATAGCCTTCATACTTTTGTATATTTATACAAAGTCAGCTTATTGCCCCCACAAACCGGGTCCTCATTTTACCTACC
>JANHZT010009140.1:0-12603 GCA_032468215.1 Stegonotus admiraltiensis | reverse complement strand
GTCAATGCCTGGAATGCACTACCTGACTCTGTGGTTTCTTCCCCAAACCCCCAAAACTTTAACCTTAAATTGTCTACTGCTGACCTCACTTCATTCCTAAAAAGTCTGTAAGGGGCGTGCATAAGTGCACCAGTGTGCCCACTGTCCCTGTCCCAATATTCCTTTTTACTCTTACTCTTTTCATGTATTCAAATTATGTTTATACTTTTACCTGTTGTCTTATATATGCTTGACAAATAAATAAATAATAAAATAAAAAATTTCTACACTCAAAGGGTTGAACTGTTGTGTATTTGCACAATATACCAAATGCAGATTAACGAAGTTTCTGTGTTCAGATAATTCATTATGCCACAACAAACATATTACAGCTTAAAGTGATGGCCATACTAAGACAATGGCCAAATCCACAGAATACACTAGACTACCCAAACCATTTTCAGTTTAATGGGTTGTGTAAACCCAATCAATACATACAATCTCAACTCCTGGTCCTGCCTGGCTCCATATTTGAACTAGAAGCAAACCATTTTTCCTATCTGTTAATTTTCTTTCACCTCGGCGAAAGAAAATTTGATCTAGAAATCAGAATCAGAAGATAAATTGGATGAAATTCTATTTAAGGAGTATGATATTCTTCTACTTGCAGTATATTGTAGCAAGGTCGCCCAAGGGTACAGATCAGGGGCCACAAACTCTTCAGGTCATCAGTCTCTTCATGAAGTTTCAGGCTGTTCATCAGCCTCCAAACATTTATTACATGAAAATAATTTCATTATTTTCCGGCGGCTCCAGAGGGGCTGAGACATTCATTCATTCATCAATTTCTACAGCCACCCATCACATTCAATGACTCTGAGTGGCTTACAGTTCAAAAAACCTATTACAAGCAAAATACTAAAAACATTTTAAAACAATAAAAACAAGTAAATACTTAATTGTCCTATGAATAATAATAGTTACAATAGGACAATTCAAGTCTTCTCTTGCTGGCCACTCACCATCCATCCTTGAATAACACAATCTTGCTCATAGCCACCTCACCTTCAAGATTAGACACTGGTGTGAAGCTCTACAGAGATCCCAAATGATTAATCAACCCTTATTGACCATCTGTTGACCCACCAGCCATTTAATGATTCCCCCCAACCCCCATTATTTATCAAGCCCTTGGATAGGTCCATTGACCTTTGGGAGTTATTATGGACCACTTTGGAGGACCCTGGTAGAAATTAATGTTTTGTGTTCCATCATGTAATCTTCTCTCCAGCAGTCTGCAGTTACCTGCCTTCCAATTCTCCAATTACATTAGAAGATACTAGAGGGGAACTTTTCCCAAGGTTTTTACTGTGACTCAAAAGAGGAACTCCTACTCTTAAAAACTTATTGCAAAACTGTTATTTCTCTTGTAGAAATTTGGGACAATGGCCTCCTCAGATCTCTCACACAGCCACATCAATGTATTTTCCTTCTATCTTTGGAAGGAGACTTTATTGACTTAGATTGCACAGCCTCTACAACTGCTTTTCCCCCACCTTAGCCACGAGGCTGACAGTGTTGCTATCTAGGAGCGGTTTCAGTTTGGTCTAGTGGTTAAAGGTATCAGACTAGAAATCAGGAGACTATGAATTCTAGTTCCACCTTGGGCACAAAGCCAGCTGGTAACCTTGAGTCAATCCTTCTCTCTCAGTCTTAGGCAAGAGGCAATGACAACCCACTTATGAAAAACTTTGCTATGAAAATTGCAGGGATTTGTCCAGACAGTCTCCAAGAATTCGACACACTGGAACAGGGTGTTTCATGGCAGCTACTGATGGATTCTCTCCAACCTTTACTAACTCATCCAGCATCACCTACAGATAGGAAAATGATTTCCTGTACGCACTTCTGACAGGACTATTATTCTCCCAAGTCATCACCTTTAAGTAGCAGCATCTATGCAATTGTTTCATACAACTATTAATCTGGGAGAGTGATACATTTGTCAGAGAAATAAAAGATGGATATACCTATGTCAAATACGCAACCACCCCAAAGTCTGCCTGATTGATTGAAAGAGGTAATTTCAAATGCAAAGTGGAAAAATTCAAGAGAGCATCCCAGGCTATAATGCTACTAGATCTCTCTTTCTTCCCCTCTAATAGTAACAGCAATAGCACTTAGACTTATATACCGCTTCACAGTACTTTTTACAGCCCTCTCTAAGCAATTTACAGAGTCAGCATATTGCCAACAACAATCTGGATCCTCATTTTACCGACCTCGGTGGGATGGAAGGCTGAGTCAACCTTGAGCCTGGTGAGATTCGAACTGCCAAATTGCAGACAGCCAGCAATCAGCAGAAGTAGCCTGCGATACTGCATTCTAAGCACTGCACCACCATGGTTGTAAGGTCAATTATCTTCTATTAATCATTGTTGGCCAGCCAAAGAGACCCTTCTCTCTACATTTTTTGGATGGCTTATGCACCTGGGTATGTATCACACTTACATAAACACATCAAGACAACAACATACAGCAAACATCTAGCCCCTCTTACAACCAAAGATATAATGGCCATGAAGGCACAGTGGCCAGGTGAGTAGAGGTTTCTATAATAGATTTGCCAAGATAAATGGATGCTGACTGCATCCTCTCAGGCTCTTATCATGATTGCCTTCATGAGAGGTTTTGTTTGGGGTGAGGTAAACAGCCCACCCTTTCCAAATTAGACAACTAAAGAAGCTCAAGGTTGCCTCAGCAGCTGTTTGGGGATGGAGAGTGACTGGCCCAAAAATATTCAGCTGGCTTTCATGCCTAAGGCAAGAATTGATCTCAAGTTTCCTGGTTTCTTGCCTAGTGCCTTAACTACTAGACCACATTGGCTCTCTTGTCATGAAGATATATCCCTCAAAACATAGTTTGTAAAGCAACTCTGTTCCACAATGAGCAGAAACTGAAGATGAGGCCACAAATTTCTTTGGCCACAAATTTGGTGAAGAATTCCAAAGGGCCATTCATATCTACATGCAGATAAAAAGAAGCAGTAGCGAACCTGTCATCCAGCTCTGGTTTTTGAAGCAAAAGAGCTACAATGCCCATTTATAGGAATTAGAAACAGAATAAGTCTGTAGACCAAGAGCATGGACTCTTTTTTTAAGCCAGCTCCTTTACTGAGGGGCCAGTGAGTTTATCTGAAGACAAATAACCAGCAATGCATCAGTGCTAATGGCTGAGCCTGCAGAAGTGAAGAGACAGATTGTTCAGGAAACAGGTTTTGTCAGCTATTGGAATATTAAGCCATCTGCAATCCATTCAGTATCTCTGTAACTAAGGGACATAGGATAGAAGAAAGCATTTTTGTAATGCAAGAAGTCTCCATTCCAAACTCATCCTGGGTTGGAGGCCTATATAGCTGCTTTCTTTGGCTCTTCTCTGCTTTGTCCTTCTCTCCTAGATATGCTTGTATCATGTAAGATTGCAGAGTAGATGCCATCGTAAACCTCTCCAGATGAACTTTCACCTCCTCTGTCTCATAATCTGGTGGAGAGCAATATTCAGTCCCAATCCCATCAATGCCAAAGCTTTGTGTGTGTGTGATGACCTTTTATTTATTTATTTTGCATATGGCTGCGATGGCCATAATCCAAACGATCACAATATGGTGGATGATGATTTTTTTAAATATATATATGTATATTTATCCATTTTATAACTGCTTATCTCACCAGAAATTTTCTTCCTTACTTGAAACTAGCCTTTGGTCTGTCGTGCATTGATTTTTTAAATGCATTTCTGATCGAAGAAAAGCACTGTCATTTGTAGCAATAAGACATCAGCCCTGCTGTAGATCAGCAAGCAGAATAGTGCCAAGTCACAATCATACTACTGAAAAAAACAACCTCCTATACTCTTCTTTATAAGGAAAAATACAACAGACCTCAATTATCAAGTTCCTGAATAGGAAGGAGGAAGAAATTCTGATCATATAAGAGATTAGCTTTTGCAAATGAATTCATGAATGCATGTATTTATTTATTTACTTACTTACTTACTTACTTACTTACTTATTTATTTATTTATTTATATGCCGCCCTATCTCCAGCCGGACTCAGGGCGGCTCACAACAGTTAAAAAACATCTAATGAAAAAATTAAAAAGAAATTAAATCCAAATCTCATAATTTAACAGTTAAAAGTGCAAATAAGACTAACAAGTTAAAAATTAAAACCCCATCAGTCCAGGCCGGCCAAACGAAATAGCCACTTTTTCAGGTCACAATGGAAAGAGCAGAGGTCGGGGGCCACCTGGAGCTCCAGGGGCAGTTGATTCCAAAGGGTAGGTGCGCCCACAGAGAAAGCCCTCCCCCTGGGGGTCGCCAGCCGACACTGTCTGGCCGACGGCACCCTGAGGAGGCCCTCTCTGTGGGAACGCACCAGGTGATGGGAAGCTGTTGCTGGCTGCAGATGGTCCCCCAAATATCCCAGGCCTAAGCCATATAGGGCCTTATAGGTAATCACCAGCACCTTGAATCTCACTCCGAGGGCAACCGGCAACCAATACAAGTCGCGTAGGAGAGGTGTAACATGGGAGTGTCGGATACTCCCATCACAACCCGCACGGCCGCATTCTGCACCAGCTGAAGCCTCCAAGTGGTCTTCAAGGGCAGCCCCATGTAGAGGGCATTGCATTAGTCAATATGGGAGGTGACAAGCGCATGAGTAACCGTGTGTAGGGTATCTAGGTCCAAATAGGGGCGCAACTGGCGCACCAGGCGAACCTGGGTGAATGCCCCCCCCGGTTAGGGCCGTTACATGATCTTCCAAGTTTAGCCGCGAGTCCAGGAGGACACCCAAGTTGTGTGCCCTGTCTACAGGGGGCAACACCTCGTTTACACCAGGGGTAAAATCCAGCTGGTTCTGGGGAACCGGTAGTGGAAATTTTGAACAGTTTGGAAAACCTGCAAATATCACCTCTGGCTGGCCCCAGAGTGGGGTGGCAATGGAGATTTTGCAATATCCTTCCCCCAGGAGTGGGGTGGGATGGAGATTTTGCAGTATCCTTCCCCTGTCATGCCCACCAAGCCATACCACGCCTACCAAGCCATGCCCACAGAACTGGTAGTAAAAAAATTTGGATTTCACCACCGATTTACACTATATCTATTTATCAGCCAAAGGTTTTGATACTGCTTTTCATATAAAACCCAGTATTCTTTCCAGGGTCAGGATTCTCTTGTCAAGGAATATCCATGCTCTTATTCTATACTAACTTGGGGCCAAGCCATGCATCTTCTTCAGTAGCAGCTTGATGGTGTCTTACTAATAGTTAAGGACATGTCCTCATGACCCTGTCTTTGTCTCATCCCCAATCCCTGGCTGTGAATTTATATTTAGGGTTTTAAAAAAACAACAACCACCAGATATTTTCCATGATATGGGCCATGGTGGCGTAGTGCTTAGAATGCAGTACTGCAGACTACTGCTGCTGCCTGCTGGCTGCAATTTGGCAGTTTGGATCTCACCAGGCTCAAAGTTGACTCAACCTTCCATCCATCTGTGGTGGGTAAAATGAGGACCCAGATTGTTGGGAGCAATACGCTGACTCTGTAAATTGCTAAGAAAGGGCTGTAAAGCACTGTGAAGCGGTATATAAGTCTAAGTGCTATTGCTATAAGTGCTATTCTACCTTCTCCTGCTACAAGCCTTACTTTCTGCATTAGGATTTTCCCAACCCTTATTCTCTACTCTTTTTTTGCATTATACTTGCCCCCTCCCCTTTAGGTGTTTCAATAACTGTCTTTCTATGGCCATTTTTATTTCTGCTCTAGGACTGACATGGTACCTGGTTTCACAGGCAAATACCTGCATAGTATCTTGGTAGGGCTTTCTAAAGTCCAAGTCATGATCCTTATGAACATCTGTTTATCACGTTTGCAAAATCTTAAAGCAGTTGTCTGATGTCATGTTTCTCTTAATAGAGACTAAAACTAGAAGCAATGCACATATGCCCTCGAGACAAAGGATAATTAAATTTCTTGCAAGGAACATTGAAACCGATAAGACCGTTAGAGATTTCTAAGTATGAAATGAAAGCCCAATTTAGAATGAAATGAAGACTCAACATTCTAGCACCTTTTTCTCCTGCCCAGGTGGTGTGATTGACCAGAAGCTTCACTCTGTTGAAAGTGGCAAGAATGATTTCCAGCTGTTCCTTGTTATGGTATTGGGTGATCAATGTTTTTGATCTTGCTAGAATTAGCACTTATACATGAGCTTTACCTTTAAACTCTTCCCCCCTCTCAAATCCTGAAATAAATGGAGGAAACCAGAGAAATTGTTGCCCACTCCATTAATATGGCTCAGCCACTTCTTTAATATACTTTTTAAGTGTTAGTGAAATGTACTGCAAAATGACATCAGTATATGAAGTAAAAGCATTCTTATTATGCCTCTCTCTCTCCTAGTTGTATACGCAAAAACCATTTGGCCACATGGTGGGGCAAGCAGATAATCAGTTTACATTTGACATCAACCATCTAAAGTCCTGATGTTTCCTTCAAACATAACTAATATGATGGAAATGTACAATTCAATAATGAGATGGAAATTGCTCATGATGATGGGGAACATTTCACGCCCAGCAGAACTGCACTCAGCAGACACAAAGTGCTCTTCTCTCCAAAAAGCTCTAATTTTCTCCATGACACTTGAAGGAAACCAGTCAAATGAAAGCAATCAATTTTAAAACAACATCAGTCATACAAGTTTGGGTAAAACTAACACACTTTCTGAATACCAGTATATAAGTCTCATCCAGTTATTAGTATCAGAAGAGTACAGAGATGGTCTTGAAGATGATATACAATAGCTGTTAGATAAATACTAGCTTAGCTCCAGGAAGGGAGGAGAAAGTGAGAAAGAAACTCAAGATTGTCCTGTCTTGATACTCTTTGGTATCACATTCTCAAGATTCTGTTATTAGACCTTGCAACAACCAGAACTGGTTTTCTAATCCAGTGTTCCTCAAAGGGTGGCATAATTTAGAAACTGAAATGGGCAAAAACAGTGGATTATTTTCATCTGACCATATATAGACCTTCAGTTTTCTAGATTCATGAAGAATGGTAAGAAATGATGGGGTAGAAATTCAGCAGTCACTGAGGAGAGTAAATTAGGAAGAAATATTTGATGAACATAACTTGATGAATATATGACGTATATTTACATCAGAAAGTTATGTCCATTGAGGCAAATAACTGTAGATTCTGGATTTAATATCTTAAAGCAGTCTACTGTTTTTGATGGCTGTGTGAATTATATTCAGCATACACAATTTATCTCTTCTCATCATAATGTTTCTTTTCTATGGTTTATAAATATTCTCACAATTTTGAGAGGTTAGAGGAAACCATTAAAAAGTTCGGCAATCTCAAGAAGATGAATGGGGATACAAAAGGTTCTCAGCTAGGGACATCTACAGAAAGGTAAGTAATATCATAACCATCAAGCTAATAATTTATCATTTGTCCCCAAATGGTGCAAATTATAAATATCATATTGCCTCTGTGATGGTATCATGACACTATATCATCATGTCTTGCTAAGATCTTGAAGTATATGAAATCTGATTTTAAACTTAATAGTACCAAAGCATTATTGTGACTAAAATCAGCTCATGTGTAGCTATCCAAAGACAGAAATCATAGTGTCAGTGAGCAATATTCAGTCTACTTATTCCAACAATCACACTGTTGCCAAGTGTTATCTGTATGGTGAAGATGGAAGAAAGGGCCACATTTATTCCAGTGGAGTGAAAATGGATTGTTTCCTAATTTCATATATTATGGTATGCACTCCTGGCATGTGTCGTGTTAAAATAGAATAGAATTCTTTTATTGGCCAAGTGTGATTGGACACACAAGGGATTTGTCTTGGTGCACATGCTCTCAGTGTACATAAAAGATACGTTCATCAAGAATCATAAGGTACAACACTTAATGATAGTCATAGGGTACAAACAAGCAATCAGGAAACAATATCAATATAAATTGTAAGGATACAAGCAACAAAGTTACAATCATACAGTCATAAGTGGAAGGAGATGGGTAGTATTTGTCAAGTTAGTATATGAAAATCACACTGTCTGTTATTTCATGTGCACATGTGAACACTGCAGTGGACATTTGCTTGGCTGACATGAAAGATTTGCAGCTCTGAACAGATTCAGTAGCACTGAAGGAAGATAATTAAGCTTAAGCCATGCTCCTTATCCAAATTTATTTGACACCTTTCTTCAGGAACCAGAGAAGCGAGAGGCAGAAATTTCCCCAAATACTGTCTGCTTGGACCAGATATGTTATCTCTCACCAGTAGGAGTAAGCATCTGTCAGTTCCTATTTCAGAACTATGCAATTAATGTTTTACTAGCCCTGAAGCTATTATAAATGTTGCCTCACTCACTTGCCTCCTGGGGCAATGGCTTATTTGATGAAAAAAGAAAAAAATGAGATAGAAAACTATTGCTAACTGTAATTAAATGATAGGAAAGTTAGATGTTGCACAGATGTGAGGCGCTAACCAATGTTCCTATCATGTAAAACACTTATAAAAAGGCTTTTTATTCTTGGACATCCAGCTGTTCTGATCACATATATAGTATTAATACTCTGCTTAAAGAAAATATTCTTTCAAATGATATGCTAACCTCTGTCTAGCATTGCTCATGTTTCCCTATATGGATTTCTCTTTAGTTTGCATGAAACTACTGTATTTTACAGAAATAAAAACCAATTGTTCTCCCAGATTATTTACATTTAAAATCATAATCTCCCAGATTATTTACCATTAACATTTCTGAAATATAGCAAAGGATGCAAATCTGCTCTCCCCCCTCCCCCCCCATAATCTTCCTTGATTGAGAATGATGGTGCACAATTTTGGCAGTGCTCCTGAAATTCTTATTTTTATAGCTTTCCTTAAGGTATTTTTCAGATTCCAAGTTTGAGGTTGAGATGTTGTTACAGAATTGTGTCTCCTCTGGGTGTGAACAGCAATAATATGAGAAAATGGCATGTAATGCTTCTTCTCTAGTAAAGACGTTGCAAAAATCAAAGTAACATACCACAAAGGCTAAGAAGTTTAACTAGAAACTAATATATTTTCTCATCTTAAATCTAGCTTCTGTGGCCAAAATCGAGAAATTTCTCTCTCACTTATTGTTCAGAATATCATCCTTGATCTATTCTCAGAATTCATCAAGAATTCTGCAGTAATAGAGACAAAACACTTGAAACCTTCTTAAGCATTATGCAGAAGTGAATTACATCACTGAAGTAAGGAACAGAATGATATTGGATTATGAGGAAGCCAGAAATGGTCTGCACTCCAGTAGTTCAAGTCCGGCTCTGTGAGTGGAGTGAGCTCCCTTTACTCAATCCCTAGCTCCTGCTCACCCAGCATTTCAGAAGCAAGCAATATTACAAGTAGATAAATAGGTACCATTTTCGTGGGGAAAAAACCCTAGCTACATTTGTATGTGTGGAGAGAGCAGAAACTGGCACTGGACCTGGCCGGACAGGAGGCATCACGATACCAGGAGAGACAAGACTGGTGGAGGAGCCGGGAAAAGACAGCAACCCGAGTGCTGCCCATTGATGTAAAGCTAGTTCACCCACCCACCCCATGGTGCACGCAGGCGCTGAACGTAAGGAATTGGCAACCTAGGTAGTCAGGACTGCATTTTGTCTAGCATGTGTAAATTTCCCTGACATTGTATACCATAAGCTAAATAAATGTGGAAGCAAAACAACGTGTTGCCCTGAATGAAATCCATTTTTCTCACTCTTATTTTCCTACTATTATTTTTAAGGGCATATTTTTCCAAATATTGGCATTTATATAGTTTTCCTTCACTTGCAAACTGATTTTAAAAAGTGGAAAAAGTGTGGAAAATGTTCATTTTGTTGCATATATGTTTGGGAAATGCAAATTGAACAAATATGTAGTCCTATTCTTTCACATCTGTGTTCGAAAGGTGGAGAAAATGAGTGAGAACAGAATGAACTATGCCTAAATTAGCGGACAGATGGAGATTTGAAACTATTAGGGATAGATAACAGTGCTGTGCTATTATTTAATAGTAAAACAAATAAATGAAAATAAACAATACCTAATTGTTCACTAGAAAATAATAACAGGAAGTAACTGTTTTTAAGCTGCACAAATACATATGCCTATCATTTCTTTTAAAACTGGACTAGATAACAAGTGCTTTTCAAATCTGGCATTTAAAGATGTGAAAACTTCAACTCCAGCTTCAATTGGCTGGGACATTCTGGGAGTAGAAGTCTACACATCTTAAAGTTTGAAAAACACTGAAATAGCCCAGCGTATTTTACTTCAAAGTTGTGATTCAAAGTTGTGACAAAAGATCTGTTGGATTTTGAAAGGCCAGATTTAATATTTATATTAATAAATATGAAATATTTAATATTCATTGCATTTTGGAGGACAGCAGATTGAGGAGACATTGTGTTTAATTGTGTAACTAACTATGGAAAACATTGCAAAGAGATATGTCTCAAATGGTTTCAAAAGGAATTAAAGTCATGCAAAATACATGCACCATTGGTTGATAATCCAGATGGCTCTGTATCATCAGGTCCAGAGGTATGAGGAAGAATATGTAGAAGGTGTATTTTATTTCTTCTCTGCTTCTCAGAGCTGCAGTTCTGAGTGCACACACAAATACACACACACACACACACAGAGACAGACAGACACACAGTGTATATGTATGAATGTGTATGAGAGAGAGAGAGAGAGAGAGAGAGAGAGAGAGAGAGAGAGAGAGAGAGAGAGAGAGAGAGAGAGAGAGAGAGAGAGAATGAATTACACAAGCATCTTGTCAGGGCCAGCTGTGTTCAAACTGGATCCGCAAGTCACAAACAAGCAATTATAAATTGCTCCATTAACTGAAGGATACACTCAAATTGCCCCCCAAAACACAACCCTTGTGGTAATTACTTTCCGTTTAAGGATCACTGTCTCAGAAGCTTATCTACTAGGTCTCTAGATGGACTAGAGACTAGCATTTGTTTGGTTTAGGAAAGCATTACATAGATGTTTCTAATCTAATTTTGAATAAGCTTTGCAAAATATTCATTCCATATAGTACGACATCTAACATACTTTAGTAAATTAGCAGGTCCCTATACAGTAATTAGCAACAGGAAAAGTACAAATTTTCCCATATAATCCAAAATTCAATAACATCAGTCATCTCCCCCCCCCCCCCCCGCCATAGATAGGTTTTCCTGTTATGAACTCAGATCTCCCTGGTGCCTGACACCTGAAAAGTAATTTCTAGTAGAGATTATTACTCTTCAATTATTTACTATTCTCATTTCATTCATTCTAATGGGATATTCTGGTAATTAAAATAAGTGAACGGGGGAGGTGATGACACTGACAATAGTTGAATTCTTTGCAAAGATTATGCTTCTTTTTGTCAATTTGTATAGTGTGTCCCATATTGTGAACGGAAAACAAAGTTTTTAATACATATTTTTTAATACATAAATTTATCTAAGTATGAAGCCACAAGCTGATTCATGATCATCTTCTCACTTGGAAGAACATTACAGGATGGGCCTTCAGAATTAAAACTGGCCAGAGACCGGTTCTGCTGTATCCTAGACGCATTCTGGAGAGATCTAGATCTTTAGAAGGCAAGGTTCTGGATCCAAACCTATGACAAGTCAGAAGCCTCACTAAGATCAACAGAATAATAGAGTTGGAAAGATCTTGAAGGTCTTCTAGTCCAACTCCCTGCTCAAGCAGGAGACTCTATACCATTTCAGACAAATTATTCTCCAACCTCTTCTTAAAAACTGTGTGTCATCGGCCATGCTGAACCTACTGCCTTCCAGATAATATTTAGATGCCAATTGCATGTTACCTGCAGAAATCAAGGCTTCAATTTGACCGAAGCAGTATTATTCTTCCATTAGGCAGGAGACTCAAATCTTTAATCCTCTAATTGTACTGGAACATCTATAAGGTTATAACAGGACTTGTATTAAAATCTCATAAGCTTCTGCCTTTTAAGATCAACCATCAACTATAAAGAAACAAGCAGTCATGAAATATGCAACTGGCTAGCACTTAATAGAGCATCCATGAAGGCCTTGGAAAAGATATTCAAATGCTATGGTGTGTCTGTACTCTATAAACATCAGAAACATCCAAGCTATGACATTTCCTGTGACATTTTATGGAAGCAAAAGTTGGATTTTAGAAAAACAAGAGAGGAAAGTACTGTATTGAATTTTGGTTTTGAAGAAGACTCGTGAGGATACTATAGTAACCAATAGATCACTGCATTCATCCAGAGTTCTCACTTGAAGCTCAAACAACCAGGTTCAATTACAGTATCCTCCTTTGGGCACATTAAGTAATGTGCCATTGCTCTGGAGAAGATTCTAATTTATTTATTAATTAGACTTCTATACTGCTTCATAGTGCTTTACAGCCCTCTCTAAGCAGTTTACAAAGTTAGCATATAGCATATTGCCCCCAACAATCTGGGTCCTCATTTTACCTACCTCGGAAGGATGGAAGG
>JANHZT010009139.1:11412-25267 GCA_032468215.1 Stegonotus admiraltiensis | reverse complement strand
CATCCGGGCACTGCGCGAGGGGGAGGGGCGCCGCCGCGCTTCCGCCGCCGCCGTCGCCGCCGCCGCCACCGGGGGTCCTGCTGCTGCTGCTGCTGCTGCTGCTCGTCGCGGCCGCCGAGATGGGGGTCGCGCAGCGGCGGGGGCGGCCGGTCGTGAAGCGCTGAGGAGCGGAGGGCGGCCCAGCCTCTCGGCCAGCCCCGCCACGGCGGCGAGCGGGAGAACGACGCGGAGGAGGCGGCGGCGGCGGCGGAGGAGGAAGCCGCGGCCGGCAGAGCGCGGAGCCGCGGGGAAGACCGAAATCGCGGCGGCGGCCGGCGGAGGCCATGGCGGAGAACTTGCTGGACGGGCCGCCCAACGCCAAGCGGGCCAAGCTCAGCTCGCCCGGCTTCTCCGCCTCCGATACCACAGGTGAGCCGAGGCTGGCGGGCGGGCGGGGAGGCCCTCGGCTTTGCGCTTTCGTTCCGCCGCTCGTTGCCCGAGCCCGCGGGGCAGCGGCTCGAAGATGGGGGCTGCAGTCGCGGGTCCCGAAAGATCGGGCAGGAGGAACCGGGGTGGGCTGGAAGGTGCCGCCCCACAAGGTCACCGGCTTCTGCCAAGCTGGGAGGCGCATCGTGCCGGGCAGAGGAGCTTTTAGCGGCAGTCCCGGCTCTTCGCCTTTCCCTTGGACGTTCCTTGGTGCCGGACGTGTCAAAATGCCCCCCACCCCCACCCGTCGCCCGACGCCCGACGCTTCTTTACAAATGCCAAAACGTTTCCACGATCTTCCGTTGTGAACTAGAATTGTGGTTGTCTTCTGGAAGTATTTATGTTTACTTAAGTGAGTGTGCTTCCCCGGTATAGGGCTTTTAGTTGGGTCTGTTTACGAGGCCATCTTCCAAAGAGGTTTGTGAAGTTGTGGAGAGCTCAAAAGCCTCTTTCTTTGATGCACAGTGGTACGACTTAAACTCGTGCTTAGCAGGTGCTTAGCTGTAATGTGGCTTTAAAATTATGACGTATTTTAGCAAGTTTGTACATTACGTTATAGAAATGCGAGACATTCCTGCTTTCGGTTTTTGGACGGTATCCCCCATGTATAAAATGCAGGGAGGGAGCCACTATAGAAAAGGCCCTTCTTCTTAGTCTTTCTAGCTGGACTTTCTTAATGGGGGGGGGGAGCCTGTCTCCCTGTTGTAGTGGGTTGGGAAATATAACAGGAAAAGACAGTCCTTCAAATAAGCACAATAAATGAAATACTGTATTAGGAAAATTACATTACACGTATGCCTATTTAATTTTGAAAACACTTTGATGTATATAACGTACTTGTTTGAAACATTTGTCACCTTCAGATTTAGATAACCTTAATATAGATGTCTCGTATTTTAATGTTCCTATCCATGTAATAGCTTGAATAAAACTTAAATGAGTTGTTCAGGCCCAGAGGTAAACTATTTGTTTATCTGATTGTCAGTAAACTATAGTTTACTATTATGTTCAGCCTGACTGATGCGGTTTACGGGAAGCTTAGAAATTAGGTTTTGAAGAATGCATTGCTAATTGTAATGTGGTACAATCTCCATAAACCATATGCAACAATTGTTTTCTTTTGAAGCATCTCTTCCCCCATTCTACTGCTCGCAGACATAATCGGCATCCCTAAACCATTTGTCTGTGAAGGTTCTCAATCGTCTGGATTATGCCAAAATGTGATTTTTTTTCAAACAGCAACAGGACTTCCTTGATTTTTTCCTTGAAGATTTCTTCAAGAAATTGAAACTTTTTAGAGAAAAATCAAAGTCCTGTTGCCATTTGAAAAACGCACCTTTTGGGATCTCCTTAAATCATAGTTATCGTATATGTTTGAAAGCTCAAACTCATTTTTAAGTTCTGAAGACAATAGCTGTGCTAGTGTTGTGAGAATCTGAACGGTTTTTACACGTTAGGGTTTAGAGTTTAAACAAATGTACGGTTTTCTTACGGTAGCAGAACCCTTTATTGCTATTACGAATCCACTGAACTAGCTGGTCTTTCTTATCGTTTGAGATTTTCAAAATCATGGTAATGCAGTTCATGTTCTACAGTGTATTTTTCTGTTCGTGGATTTCTGATCCTACGAATCATTTTCTAAATGTTAAAGTAATACTTTGTATAGGAAAACAAATGATAAAAATGTTTTTTGAATCGTTTAATGTACTGTTGTGCTCTGTTTCATTTCATTACTTTTGCTGTATGCTATAGTGTGTTTTTGAAAGAAATATTAATATATGGTAGTTTTTTATTTTCTCTGGCAACTGCTTCCTTCGGTATGTTAGGTAGAAAATCTGTGCTGCGTAGCACTTCTTTTGTGTTTCTAAACGATGTTCAGAATTGATTTAACTGGGTATAAAGATTTTCTTTCTTACGCAAACTTCTGTTAACTTTACAGATTTTGGAACTTTCTTTGATTTGGAAAACGATCTTCCTGATGAATTGATCCCCAATGGAGAGCTGAACCTTGTAAACAGCAGCGGAAACATTGTTCCAGATGCAGCTTCTAAACACAAACAACTTTCTGAACTTCTGAGGGGAGGCAGTGGCTCTTCTCTTAACCAAGGAATTGGCAATGTGAACTCCGGTAGCCCTCTCCAGCAAAGCATCAATAGCCAAGTCCCGGCACAATCAAACAGTGTGAATATTGTCAACTTGAATGTGATGGGCAAGAGTCCATTAAATCAGGCAGATGCTGGTGTTTCAAGCCTAGCCAAACAAACAGCCAGCACATCTGGGCCCAACACCACAGCCACTCCAGGCCTGAATTCTCAAGCACAGAAACAAGTGGGAATGGTGACAAGCAGTCCAGCAACCTCCCAGGCAGGTTCTGGGATATGTATGAACACTGGCTTCAACCAGGCTCATCCCGGTCTTCTCAACAATAACTCTGGCCACACTTTAATGAATCAGAGCCAACAAGGACAAGGGCAGGTAATGAATGGTTCCCTTGGGACAACTGGAAGAGGCCGAGGTGCCGGATTGCAGTATTCTGTCCCCACCGTACAGGGAAATGCAAGCAATGTGCTGGCAGAGACCTTGACGCAGGTGTCTCCTCAAATAACAGGGCACACAGGCCAGGCAGGAGCCGTGGCAAAAGTATGTGGGGGTCATGTAAACTGGGGAATGGTTTGCAGTTTTATTCAAATGCTTTGCGAACGCTAAACTTAAAGGCGTTTGCTTCTGCAGCTCTCATTTAAATAACTAATTTTCAAAAGATATCAGAATAAGAGTGATTTAGTTATCTAAGGTCTAGAGCAGAGGTGGCCGAGTGCTACACAATATTTTGGGAAGTAGAGCAAGAACTACAAAATAACGGTTTGCGTTCTTTGGTCTTAAAGGATTTTTTGGTTGTTTTTTCCGTGCTATCTGTATTGTTTAAAATCGCATTGGCATATAGTTGGACTTACGTTTCAAGTCGGTGTGTTTTTAAAATCTCAGATGGATGCAAAACTGTCTGAATTTTGCAGTTACACCGCCAAAATTTATTGGTGCAATCACAGGGGGCTGGAGGGGGGGGTGTCACGAAGCAGCAGGGCAGGGAATGGGGCGGGGCGGCCTTTCCCTAGTTTAGAATAGTTGGCAGCTATTATCTGAGACTGCTGCTGATTTTAAACTTGATTTTGTAGTTGATCGTATAATTTTCCCAAGTATGGTGTTTCCCTGAAATCTTGAATTAGATCTTCGAGCTGGCTGCCTGAAGATAATTTCACAAATTGGAATTGGGGAAAACTTCTCTTTTTAAAAGCTGATCTTTTAATCGGGTTTTTTAAAAGACCACAAAGAAATAGTTATCTTGAATTCTGGCTACGATGACATTGTTGCCACTGTCGTTGATGGTATCTGATCACCTGAATTGCTTGGAATGGAACAATTAATAATTTCTGGCATTGTTGTATGCTGAATGTTTGGATTGGACTCTTTGCTTTGTATTTATTTGTGACAATATTTTTCCGTTCGACATCAGCTGATTTATGAAACAATTGTAGAACCGTAAACTTAGAAGGGGCTAGTGAGGCATGAAGTCTTTACTCCTTGCGGGATCCACATTAATGCATCTCCAATAGATTGAAGACATAAGGTTGGGTAATCACCTCCTCTTTGGGTAGTTGGTTCCGCTGTTGGATTCCTGTTGGGGTTAGGGCATTTTCTTACATTCGGTAGGAATCTGCCATCCTACAATTTCCGCATATTATTCCATGTCCTGCATTTTGGAATACTGTAGCGCAGGCCGCAGTAATTGGTATGATTTCCTTCCAGGTATTTGAAGACTGCTGTCACATTCCATCCCTACCCCTACCCCCGTGCCTTCTCAGGGCTAGCTGTTCCTAGAATCTTCCGTCTTTCTTCTGAAGACCTGAGGTTTTTAATTCCTCGATCATCCTGATTACCTGAATTGGTTTGTAACTGTAGTGTCCGTTTACTATGTGCAATCCTTGAGAGTCAGATTTCAGATATTTCAGATAGTAATATCGCTTCCTGCCATGTAAAAAATTATACTTCGATTAATGCTATCTAACGTTGAATTTTCCTCCCACGCGACTATGTTGCTTTGTTAATTCTTGGTGAATTATAATAAGCTGGTATTCCAAGTTCAGTATTGAAAATACTGTTGCTAGCCAGGTATCTGCCATTCGGTGTTGGTGCAGTTAATTTCTATTTCCTAAATGAAGAATTTTGCATTTTTCTTCATTTTGATTTTGATATTTTTTTTCATTTTCATTTCTTTAACCAAGCCCTAACTGGTTTTCTTTCATCGGTAGATTTGTTCAACACTTCCTCCTTCATCAAATTTGTTAATAAACATTTTGAATAGTACAGAGCCTAGGATTGACCCTCCCTTGTGATACCGTATTCAGTTCTTCTGAATTTCAGTTTAATGAAGATCTGTTTATGAACCCATTGTGAATATGCTTTTGAGCCATCTGTATCTCCAGTTAATTGTCATGCTCATCCCTAAGTAGTTGGCTGATAAGAAATAAGATTTAGTGTACCAAAATCAAGATGTATTATGTCTAGAGTATTTCTATGGTCTACTGAGTCTGATTTTAAAAATGAAATCAAGATATTTCGGCAAGATTTGTTTTCCACAAATGCTGTATTATTTTCAAAGTGTTATTGATACTGCCATGTCAAGAAACGCGATTAAATTGAATATATAGAAGCTTGATAGTCTAGGTAGCTGACTGGCTAGGATTCTGCAGATTCTGTCAGAATATTCCACTGAAAGTTATAGCGATCCCTTCAACAAATCTGGGAATCGTGTCGTCATAGCTGAGAGACAAAATGACATTCAGAAGTGTACATCCAAGCAGAGTCTAGAGGGGCACTTTAGTTTGCATGCATACAGGAAAAGGATGATATAGTAAATTTTAACACCATTGTCATCAGATTATTGGACGTAAGATTATGAAGTCTAACAAACGGAATACTTTATTATTTATTACAAAGAGGTCTGTCTCAGACATGAGATTTATGTGTAAGTGTTGAAATGAACACACAGCCAAGGAATAAATATAAAACGAAAACAATGTCAGTGTTTATGATGAACAATTGATATACTAGTGAAGCAAAGAAGCATAATTATAGATTCTGAATAAAAGACAGAACTTTTTTTGTTGTCGTATCGAGAACTACGGTAAGTAGAATGACTGCCAGAAGATAAATTACAAATCCTGTATGAATACATTTATTTAATAGTAATTAATTAATTATTAATAATTTTTAAGGAAATCAGCTTCTTTAACCTGTTTAAAAAGAAAATGGGATAGTTAAGATTAAATGGGGTGGAAAAATGCAGAATGATTTTGATGGAAGCAAATAGTTGTTTTGGAAGTGGGTGAAGAGGAGCCACCAGCAGAGTGGAATTAACAATACAAGCGATGAAATGATTTAGGATGAAGCTGCAGTGAGGGAATAGCAGAAAGAATATTTTAGAGGCTTGTATGGAAATGACAGTAAAAACTGTAATTGTCACAAATGCTGTTATTATTGTTACTATTCTATGGCCAGCAGTCAGAAAGAACTAAACTGAAAAATGAAGATACATAAAAACTAACAGGAAAAAAATCAATATAAATTTTCCAGGAGTGGCAGAAACACAGGATTGGACAATCTGGAAAGATCTATCCAAACAAACAGGAGGTACAAATGGAAACGGGTCCTTGATCAAAATTTGTTCTTTAAGATGGGATCAGTAAAAATGTTTCAGGATTCTCTCTGTCTAGAGAGCAGTGAAAGAACATATAGCTCAAGGACTCCACTAAAGTAACCCTGTCGGTATAGGTGGCTTAATTGGAGAAATGTTAACATGCTTTGTGATTCGCCTATGAAGTCGCTGTGTGATTTCAGTATGGGTGTGAAGGTTACATTGGGGGTTAGGATTGGAAAGAGTGCAACGATGACACTGCTATTCTCTCCTACAGAGGGAAGGCTATTAAGAGGTAGGAAAGGAATTCGGTGAACTGGTGCTGCGTGAAATTTTGGTCTCCTGTTATACTGAAGGTAGTTCTGGAAAGTAGCATATGCCGATCGTTGAACATGACCAATGCCTCCGAAGAAATTTTCAAGTTGTTGAAGAGTTAATGGAACGGTAGAGCGGGGCGAGCAATCTTTTGTTGGTTATAGATTACTCATAGTATTTTTTTATGTAGAGATGGGAGTGTACTGGATGGATTAACAAGGCAAAGCAAGCAGAGCCAGGATTTTCGGGGAGGGGAGGTCTAGATTTCCATGCCATCGGTTTTCAGTAGCTGCATTCAGAGATGGTTCCAGCTACTGCAAAAATGGAATTTGGGGCACAGATGATGCCCTGAGGCCTCGAGGTGCTCTGGCTGGAGCTGTGATGTGGTTCTGTAGATGTCATTTCCTTGTCAGATTCACCGTTTTCTTTCAACAAGAAGATGGATATACAATATTACGTCTAAGTTAAATGTCACTACCGATGAAAGAGACTTTAAGCACATCAGCAATTCTTTGAATAAATCAACTTATGTAGTGCAAATAAAATATTCAGTTAAAACTTAATTGTAGAAGGAACTAAAGACACGTGTCCCCTGACAGCCTGTAGATAAACCGTATTAAGCTCAGTGACAAACCATCATTATATTCCATAGATACAGAATGGTAAAGTGTTAAAGTATTTCAGAGGTCATCTAGATTGACCCCGCTATTCAATGAAGGGTAGACTAGGTATTTCACACAGATTACTACTATCCAGCCTCTGTTTGAAGACCAGTGAAGGGAAACGTACCCATTCACAAGGTGACTTCTACTCTTCTCAGGAATTCTTCCTAATATCTAATTTGAATTACTTCCGTATGTTTTCAACCCATTCATTCTGGTCCTGCCTTCTGGGGTAACAGAGAACAAGTCTACTCACCCTGTATTATGACAAGTTTTATATGTCTGAAGACTGCTATCCTATCTTCTTCGGTCTTCTGTTCAGCGGAATACTTAAACTCCGTTCATTGAACCATTTCTCGTAGGATTTTTTTTCCCAATCCCCACACCAACTTGGTGCTTTTTTTTGTCTTCAGGGCCCGACACTGAGTATGGTCTTCTAAGACCTTTTAAAGATCAATTGGCCAATTATGCCAATTGATTACTGCAATTTTTAAGTCTTAAAAGTCTAGAGGACACAAAATATTACATTGTCTGGTTACTGATTTGAACTGGACACTTGGACAATTATATAGTGATGTGGGGTGTTAACTTTGGTGACTCTTCATTTTGATTTCCAACTAATTAAAGATTGTTCAAACTTCCGATATTGATTTTGAAAGCCCTTTGCTGCTTGAGTTTGGGACTTAGGCTCATTATTGTTTGGTCTTCCTGAAGTCTGCTTCTGAAGTGCGGCCTGGGGCCTGCTTAGGAGCGAAACTGTTCAGGGCTAGCTTATCGCTTACAGAATTCCATCCCCAGAACTGTCCAGTGTTCGGCTCATCTTTTTCAGTGCCAAACAAATACTTATTGAATATTATTAGATTTCTGTATTTCTGCCATGGTGCATTTTTAGTACTTTTGTTTCTATGGCATTTTTAAAGATTTCCTGAGAAGCATGAGTAAAGCATTACTGTTTCGATTCACTGTTTTTAACTGGTATGGTTGCTCTGCTTTCTTGTTTTTCATTTGAGTAATAAGGGTTTAATTTGCAAGTTTTCAACTGTGGACTATAGAGGGATATACAAATATTGGAAATAATTAATATAAAAACACATTTCAGAAATTTCTGGAGAACCAGAAACTCAATTGAGAGGGCTGCTCTGATCCTGAGAATAATCCAAAAGCAAGTGACACAGGCACAACCCTAACCCACTTCTTTGGTTACTCTGTAGAAACTGGTATTCAGAGCAATGCTGGCTTAACGCCCTTAGGCAGATAGTCCTGGATAGACCAATTTCCATGACAAATTAAGGAATTTCTTTTGCTCCTATCTTTCTGGAAAGAAATCCTATCATTGGGAGAAGTTATTTCATTTTTCCCGTGTTGAATGACTGGGTACTGGTCTTCAGAAGGGAAGGAGAAAAAGCAGAAGGCCTCTATATACAATGGCTCTGCAACATGCATTTTTACATCTCTACAATGCTCTTTTACTCACTTTTTTCCATAAATTATGCAGATCGAGACGTTGTATAATGTTATTTTCTAAGGAGCATCATCTATTCTTTGGATCCAAATAATTTGCAAAGATTTTAATAGTTAACGGTTGGCTATAAAGTATTAGGGCATAGTTTGTGGATTACAAAATAAAGACACATTGGTCATAGGATTTGAATGCTTTCCATAATCATCTAGTTTGTCTAGTAGCAAATTACTTAACATGTTTGTAGTTAATTTTTTTGTTGGCTTAATTGTTCTTTAATAATTTAACATTTCAAATAATTGTGTTTGATTTTTTTAAATTTTGTCCATTGATTTACCTTCAGTTTTTTTTTAATTGCCGATTTTGAGATCTAGCAACAAATTTCTTTTCAAAATCTTTGCAAAATTACACTTGGATATTAATAATTTCTATATTAATAATCAGTAAGCAAGATGAAAAATATTATTACAGGTAGAAAACCTGCATACCTTACACAAGAGGTCATTTAAGTTTATTTTGTAGTTCTCTCTGTTAAATGCCAACTTTCATCAGTCCCAACTAATATAATTGTGGAGCATGAATGCTGGGACTTCTTGTTCCAAAGCCTCTGGAGGGTCACAGTCTCGATTTCTGATTTACAATGCTTAAAAGTTAATGTGGCCACCCAAAAAAATCACAGGAGAGAAGTGGTTTACATATCTGAAAGAATTCCTCTATCGAGTGGCAGCAAATTTGATTTATTTTGTACTTAAGTCTTAAGGTACTAATCTCAGCTAAAACCATTGAATTTTTATTCTCGTGCATCCTTATGTTATTCTCGTGCATCCTTATATTATAAATAAGATTTTAAAAGATTTTAAAAATGAAGGTCAAGTAATTTCCTTTTCCTGTGAAACATGCTTATTCCCATTCCAGTGATGATTTTTTGGTGCAGTATTCCTTCAAAAGTAATATTTGAAAATCATGACTTTATGTCAATCGTGACAACAAAACCGTGTTCATAATTATAATAGTCTTAACTGTTAAGCTTTAGGTCTATAGGAAGTCCTTGTTTAGCAACTGTCTCAAACAATAATCATCTGCAGTTACAACAGTAATGAAAAAGTAACTTTGTGACCAATTCTCGTATTTATGACCTTCTCAGGTCTGTAAAGCAAAAACAAGCGGAACGAAGATTGTAAGCACAGTCACGGTTTCACTTAACAATTGCTTTGCTTAATAACGGAGTTGCTGGTCCCAGTTGGGTCACTAAAAAAGGACTACCTCTACTATTAATTCAAGCAAGCTGCACTTTGGGCTTGGAAAATTATATACTATTCCTTTCGGTCTATACCTGCGCTTAAGTGAATGCAGAATGCTAACATCATTAATTTTGCTTTCTTTCCAGATGGGAATGGCCAGTAACCCAGGTCCCTTTGGGCAGCCATTTAGTCAACCTGGAGGGCAGCAAATGGGAGCAACAGGAGTCAACCCACCACTACCAAATAAACAAGGCATAGCAAATAACCTGTCTCCCTTTCCTTCGGATATCAAGAGTGTTTCAGTTACCAGTGTGCCAAATATGGTGAGTTGCTTGTAGCTTATTTGGAGGTTCGCTATAGTACTTAGGGTTTGTTTGTTTTTTTGGCAATACTACTAGGGCAAGATGGTAAAAAAACCAAAAATACCATAGTATTCTGTGAGAATAACAGCAAGAGATATGAAGAAAACTGCATTCTAAATAACTTGGAAGTAAGTGATAAGATTTTCTGACAAGCTCTGGGTTATGAAGTTACCTATTGGGAACTCTGGAATGAACCTTCTTGTGCCTTTACATTTTAGTAGATTTTTAGGAGCTGTTTCATATAACTGGGATACATTTATTAGCAACCTTGGTGAAGTTGAGTGAGCTAATAAGGAATTTTTTCCTATGGGAGATTTATTTGGTTATGTTTGTCAAGTTGTTTGCAGTGCAAATTAGGAGACCAGAAACATTTCTCAAAGTGTGTAGAGAGAAAAAAAATCAGCAAACACCGGAGAAACTTTTAGATGGAGGTAGATCGCTTTAGAATGTATGTCATTCTCACGTAACCGTGAAGTATAGACCCCTGCAGCTGCACTGAGTTGAACTGATTTCCATTCAGTATGTGAAGGCTCGTGTAATGTTCGTGTAATTCAATTACTTGTATCTTTAATGACGTTTCATTAGGGAATAATAAGACTTGTGGCTTGTAAAATATTTTGACTATGGCACTATTTTTTTTAGTCCTGGGTCTTTTATTCCTAAACAATGTACTGTGTGTATTGTTATGTAAACTGCAAAATTATGCTAAAGTTTAGCATTAAAAATAAAATGGCCTGTGGACTCTTAAGAGGTAGTTTATCCCTCCAAAGAGATTTAAGATGGTAGTCAGACTGACATATTTATTAAGCCAGTATGTTGTCCTGCACGTATAAAGCTTAATGTAATGCATTTTTTGTTTTTAGTCTCAGATGCAAACCCAGGTACAGCAAGTGGGAATTGTATCTACGCAGGCTATGGCAACAGGGCCAACAGCGGACCCTGAGAAACGCAAACTGATTCAGCAACAGTTGGTTCTGCTACTTCATGCTCATAAGTGTCAGAGGCGAGAACAAGCCAATGGAGAAGTGCGGACATGTGCTCTTCCCCACTGCCGAACTATGAAAAATGTCCTGAATCACATGACACATTGTCAAGCGGGAAAGGCCTGTCAAGGTAAGAGCCAAACCTGCAATGTGTTGCTCCCTAGCTTTGGTACAACACAGTCCCTTCATATGGTTTTATACAATAACTACTAGGAGATGGAAATCGACCAAAAGTGCAACCTGGTGATCTAAGAGGTTGAAATGCAACACCTGCGATTCTCAACCAGAACAGCCATTGGTAATTGAGCATATCTGGAGACTGATAAAAGCCATTGGTTCTTATCTTAATGGTGTTGTATAGTCCCCTTGAAAGCAAAATGACTGGGTTATTTCTTTTTCCTTGCTTTGGTGAGCTAGAATCCTCTGGAAAGAAATGTGTTTTCATACATGTTTGCAGCCTTCACCTTCGTTGGATTTGCGTTGATTTTCACTAGTTAAAAGTACAAGGATTTGTGTGGGACTGCAAAAAGCTGCTTCCAATCCATTTTCGTTGGGCTGTTTTTGATTAACTAGTGTTCTCTTATTAAAAGTTTTAAAGTTTACTCTAATGTTCTGCTGGCATTTCTGCTTCCTCTGTATGTTTCAAACCTAATGGAAGATAGTTTTGACTATTGAGGCTAATCTTTTGTTTTTCCTTCTAATTTCAAAACAGGTCAAAGCCAATAGGCAACCTCAAAAGTTTGCATTTCTTGTAAATTACAGTAACTCATTTGAGCAATGAGGGCTTTGCAGCATAGGTCTTTTTTAGAAAAATATGTCTTTCTTTATGATATTTCTATATAGTCATTCTAGATACTGGTCCTTTGTTTAATAGGTGATATCCTCAGTATATGATCAGCACAGAGAATTCTCTGTAGCAAATAGTAGGAATTAGTGGATACTCCATAGATCCAAGGTTTGCAAATGTTACTGTGTGATTTAACAAACTTGGAATTAAGGCTATTCAGGACTACAGAGCAGGTGTCAAACTCGCGGGCCGCAGGCCAGATATGTCACATGCTGGCTCCGCCCGGTTTAGCGAAGGGAGGGAAGTCCTGATACGTCACGTGATGACGCTGTGACGACGCAAGTTTGACACCCTTGCTGTAGAGGTTTAGTTTATGGTTTCTCTTCCATAGTGGCACATTGTGCATCATCACGTCAGATCATATCTCACTGGAAGAATTGTACGCGGCATGACTGCCCAGTATGTCTCCCATTGAAAAATGCTAGTGACAAGAGAAGCCAGCAACGTAAGTAGCCTGTTCAGTTGAAGCATTTTTCTATCGGAGTAAAGAGAAATGCAGAAGAAATGCATTGTCTCCATTTCCTGCTTTACTTTGAAACTTGTTCCTTTAAAATGATATTATCGACTTAAGACTATATAAAGCCACAGTGTTATTAAGATGTTTAATCTTAAATAGTTTGATTGCTTACCTGCATTTGGCTAAAAAGCCTCCCAGGGTAAATGTAGAGCAGGGTTGTCAAACTGGCAGCCCGCAGGCCAGATGCATCATGCGCAGGCCACACCCACCCCAGCTCCGCAAAGGGAAAAAACGTCACGATATGTCATGTGACGGCAATGTGGCGTGGCAAGTTTGACACCCATAATGTAGAGGAATAGAGATAACTTTGAAGGAAACACCTGGCAGCTATTACAAAGACACCTGTTTAGTCCTGAAAGAGAGGAAGAAACCTAAGATTGGCCCACATGAAGTCCTTTGAATATAAGAGGAAGGAAAAGATAAATCCTGTCAGGTTTTCAACATTCTGTTACTGTAGTCTATATCAATAAAGTAAAATTCCATTATTTTTTGTGACTGTTCCCTGAATCTGACTTCACAGTAGGTTCCAAGTTAAGAAAATCACGAGAGCCTTACTGTTGGATATAAAAAGTAATGGTCTGAAAATATTTTTTAAAAATTTATTCAGATTTCAAAACTTTCTTTAAAATCATTCATTAAACCACCAAACCTATCACTGCCCAGAATCACTCTGTGAGGAAGATGAATGGTTTCTAAATTTGATATATAAATACATTAAAAAAAATCACATATATAATTATGACCATGATTATATTCTGTTCTGTTTGCTAATATGGAGATCAGATAAATCAATAGATCTGGTAACCAATCTTTCTGAAGAGTCAATTACTAAAGAATATGAAGTGATAGAACAGATCTGGGCAGAGCAGGGTAGAGAAGTAAAACAAAGAATGCCAAGTCCTAAGGATTTGGGGGATAAATTGCTGGTTCTGAAGTATACTTTGTAGGGACTGAATTCTAATTGGGACTACCGGCATTAATTATTTGGAAATAGTTGAATCAGAATTAAATAAGATGGGAAATGGTGCACTACATAGCAAAGAAATAGAGTGTAGTCAGCTAAATGAATGATCATTATGAGAACAGCTGCTGCTTTGGACATCTCAGATTTTAGTCAATATAATGTGTATGTCTGTCTGTATGTCTGTATGTATGTATGTATATATGTATATATGTGTGTATATATATATATATATATATATATATGTATGTATGTATGTCTGTCTTTGGTTGTTCGAGTTTTCTCCCGCGTAAAATTGGAAGTATCTTCGCGACGTTTCGACGAAGTCTCATTCGTCATCTTCAGGCTGGTGCT
>JANHZT010009137.1:0-13431 GCA_032468215.1 Stegonotus admiraltiensis | reverse complement strand
CCCTGGAGCCAGCCTCGTGTAACCTCTCGGGAGGCCAGTACCAACCAGGAGGGACACGGGTCCAATAAACATGTGGTAGCATTCAACCGCCCCAGAATCCTGTCCATGTCCTCAGGAGTCACAGGATCGAACCCATCCCAGATAACATTCCCAAGGCCTGCCTCAGCCATCCCGTCTGAACTAACCCAGTCAGAGGCTAAACCGTCCCGAATCTGATCGATTTTATCATGCAGATAACGCCCAAAATCATTGACAAAAACATTGGACAGAAATAACTTGCAGATGGCAAAAGAAAAAGTACATGAAGTGTTCAGGTTTTATACTACTCACAGTCTATCTTTGTGAAAGAAGATATTCCTTAAGAGACAAGGTTAACAGCAAAGAAAAGAAAAGGATAAAAACATTTCCTTTTATTTATTGCTGTCAACAGAGGTGGAGAGATCTGGCAACCAATGGAATTTTTGACACAGGTAATGTCCATTTGTATACAAACTTTAGCAAATTTAAGTTTTATTACATTTTATTAAAATGTATAATCTATGAGAGTACAATTAAAATAAACCATTTTATTCTCTGAAAAATTACATATGATATGTGCTTTTACAAAAGCCTTCCTATACTGAAGCAGAAAGCCAAAGGTTTTAGTTGGAGAATGGGACAAGGAAAATAGAAACATTTTCTTTTCTGGCCAAGAATGGATGGATATAGATACCATATACTGTACAGTAAGCAAAGCCATGTGAGGTATATGTGTGTGTCACGAATGGTTGGTATATTTCATGTTGTGCTATCCATAATTCTTATGTGAAACTCATGACCATAACTCTATTAAATCTGGAAATACTTTACATTATTAATGAAAAGTATTATTAATGTCAGTTGGATCAAGACTCACTTCATTAAAGAAAGTGTTCTATTAGCCAAAAGAAGGTATATGATGGGATTTTTCTTTTTCAGGCAAGGGATTATTTTGTCTGTCTGAAATCAATTCATTGTTCTACCATTAGGAAAACTGAAGATTTACTATTTTTTGTAATATGAATAGATAGGAGGACAACTTCAGGGACTAGTTTATATTTTTAAAAAGAGTAACTTACCAGAGTAACAAGGTATGTTTGGAATCAAGCCAAACTAGAGTGCCAAATTCCTGTGTTTTCAGTAAGTCCCATTTGCTCACATTTTCTGCCTAACAATCCGTTTGAAATATTGATTGGTGTTCAGAGCTATAACAAGGTGAAGCATGGCTACAATAGAAATGTTGTCTATTGCAATTTGTTTTATAGGAAGGATCCCTGAAGAAAAAAGCAAGAAAATAGGCAACAATAACCTTAGATGTTGTTTTCTTCGACTCATTTTTGCCATCATGGATTATTACCAACACGTAGGAGAAACTCTAGAAGTTTATTGATATATATTTAATGAATTGTTTTTTATAATGTTCTCTATTGCTTGCAAATTGCTTTGGGAGCATTATTTCCTTAAAAGGTAGAATACAGCATATGTACTTAAACTAAATAAATAATGAATAAATAAAAGAGAAGAAATCTTCAAGGAATTAGAAATCATACAAACTAAACAACTTCAGAAATATCCTTGGTATACTTTACTTAAGAGTAGTAACTTCTGTTTGTAATTGGGACTTCGCATCAAAGTCTTCTGGTTATAACTGATGGGATCCAAAAGGAATTCTGAAAGACAAGGATGAAAGGAAGCAATTTCCTACAACTTTTTCTAGTGCTCAGAAAGGAATAAACTTTCATGCCAGTTGAAATAATAATAAAAATATTTGTGAGGGGGAAAAGCAGAGACAAGGGGAATCCACTACTATTGCTTTCATTTTGTGATGTGAACTGTCCCTTATCACTCTTGAAGCACAATATTCATGCTTCCTTTTTTCTCAAATAAGAAATACATACGTTGGAATTAAGTATGACACATACAGTCCTTAATAACTTGGGTAAATAAAGAGCCCCTCTCTGAGAGAGATGAGTGATTAAAAAATATGAAATATAAGTAAATAACATTATTGCTAAAGTGTGAGGTGTGTAACTATATAAATTGAACAAATGAATGAAAGAAACAGAGATAAAGAACTGCTTAGTTATTGCTAACCATATTGCAGTTGGGTAGAGAAGAATAATTTGAGATGTGCCATTCCCCTCTTGAAATACAAGAAATATATATAATACTTGGTCTCTTCAAAAACATTTTTTTTAAAAGCCAAAACCATTGTTTATTCCCCATTTGCATTCATCCTAAGAATTATGTATGCAGATTTTTAGATACAGTGATTCCTTCTCTCAGATATATGTCAGATATTCCCTTGCATCACAGACACCCCTCTGTAATGACTCATCAGAATTCTGAGCCAGCTCACTATAGCTCCCAAATCACATTGCTTCCCCCTTTTGTAATACTATTAACCATGCTTTCATCTTTAGTCTTCCTTTAGGATTGGTTCTTTTTGCCTATGCATTTTCCCCTACATATTCTGCTGATGTATTCCCAGTTATTTCATTAGATTGTCTTCCAGTTTTCTTAGTTAATGCCACTTTTATTTAGTGTTGGCTCAGTGTTCATTTTCTAGGATATGTTCCATTGAAGATGAAGGTTCAACCTCTGAGCTTGTCTGTTTGTTTCCGAAAGTTTTGTTACCAGGTGACATCTTCAGGGAAGTTTAGGGGATGTCAGTGTTCTTCTCTTTATAAGGGCTTCAGATGTGGGTGTGTCAAGTGAGGGTCTTGTGATGGGTCAGGTGTGAGTCATCAGTGAATCTTATGATGGGTCTTGTGATAAGGAGGTTACATCAGGTCAGAGTCATTGAACTGCTAGTGGGTCGGTACTGTCTCTGGTTGGCTATGCGGTTGATTTGGATTCTGAGGGGTTCGTAGGTAGTGTTGCCAATGATTTTTGTGTTCCCCCAGGCGAATATGTTCCATTGTCTAAAAAACTAGTATTTACATAAAATGTCAGCACATACTCTTCAGCTAGTACATTCTCTCCGCAGAATCAATTAATAGTAATTGATGTTAGAACCAACCCTGTATTATACAGAATGCTTGACAAAATAGGAGGAAATCCTTGCTGAAATACTAACATGAAATCTACAAATACTAAATAAAATTACCAGCATGGTTTTTATTTTATTCTTTTTATTAACTCCTTTTATTTGTTAATTGAAATGAATCCACATGTTTAAAAAAATAATAGGGCAACAGTGTTGAAACTTTGTGCATCATCGACCTCTGCCTTTAAGCTTGTAATAATAATAATAATAATTTAAAAAAGATGATGCAAAAGAAAAAAGGATGGAAAAATAAAGACTGAAATTTCTTATTACTGTACAGTCCCTATATATCCCTTAATGATGGAAACAGGCTCCTGACTATTCAGATGTACAGTTCAGCATGCCTCCTGGGAAGAATCTAGTGAAGTTTCTAAGATGGCAATAATGCAATTGGCAATATGTACTCTATAGGCATTGATTCCTGGAATCTACTAGCTTCATTTCACTTTAACTGTCACTATTATGGGTAAGGATTTCTAGTCCATAAATGAGAATTTAAGAACTATCAAACGATGTGATCAAACAAAACATCATACAAAAATCTACATTGGATATGCAGGCCCAAAGATGTATAATCAGATGTTCATGTTTATCACATAGATGACAGAACATAGCCTGGTTGAGGAGCTTCATTAGGTCAAGGAAATGGTTAGTGATAGAATGTCAATGGCTACTATGTTCATTTGAACAAATTCAGGAAGGTGCTGTTTCCATAGATCAAGCTAATATAACAGGTAAGCAACCCGAGCCTGCTTTTTCAGATGTTATGCTGAAATTTGTTTCCACTTTACTCCTTATGGCACCCTGGATTCTTATCATTCTTACCATTACTTCATTTGTCTTTTTTAGTCATCAGTGCTGTCTGCTTTTAACAAAGCTGATTTAAATTTTAAGGAATTCAATACCTTTTTAGGAACTCATTAGAAGTGATATAGTGATACTTTTAGAGCAACTTGTTCAGCCTAAAACTGGGAGGAAGGAGAGACAGAAAGGACAATTTTAATACATGTGAGTTATTTATTTTATTTAGCATATGGCATCTACAGAGGTCATGCAATCACTGATATACACTACTAATAAAACACATCATTCCTACAAATACAAATTTAAGTTTGTATAAAGCATCAGCATATACATGTGTGAAAAGTGTGTGGAAAATATAACAGATGAGATAAAATATTAGGTTAAACCCATAGTAAAATCACCATAATATGGGGCCATAGAGTTGCAATAGGATAGGTGTTATAGTTCAGTATCTAGGAAAACTAACTATCTAATTGCTTCTTTTGTGACTGTGATGAGGTAATCCCAGGTGCCTTAAAATTTCCTGAGGAGACGTTCTCAAGCTATCATTTGTTCCAGTGCATCACCATCACATTTCCCATTTAAAGAGCTTTACCTTAGTTCTGGAATGGCCTGTCTTGATTCTATTCAGGTGCCTCCACATTTTTCCAGAAGCGCTGCTCCGATAATCCATGCATGGGTTAATCTCTCATCTATTTGCTTGAGACTGAGTGTAATTTTTTTCAAATCTTTGACCATGCCTCCTGTGCTCTCTTGTCTTCACTCAGTCTATTTGATGAGACCTGAGTGTTTCTCTCTGGCAAATAGTTTGTCAGATTTCCATGCTGGATTATAAAAATTGGACAGAGAAAGATTTTATTGAGTTTTCCAAAGGGAGCTGTGCATCTGGAACTGGTAGGAGTGGTTTTTACCTCTGTTAGGCTGCCAGCAGTATGTTAGGCATTCCTGGGGCTCCAGGCCATCTTCCATGGCCCAGAACTTCCTATCTGGCAGCATTCCTACATGGCTCAGGGCCAGGTTATCTTTGAGACCGCCTTCTACCACATAGCTCTGAGCGACCGGTAAGATCCCACAGAGTTGGTCTCCTCTGGGTCCCATCATCTTAACAATGCTGGCTGGTGGGCACGCGGGGGAGGGCCTTCTCTGTGGCTGCCCCAGCTCCCTGAAACCAGTTACCTCCTGAGGTCCAGACCATCCCCACCCTATTGGCCTTCCAAAAAGCGGTGAAGACCTGGATTTTCCGGCAGGCCTGGGGCCGTTGATCTCGCTGTTGCGATCTGGCGAGATCCAGCCATGAAGGGTGTGAATGGGTTTTAATTGTTTTTAATGTTTTAATGTTTAATGTTTTTTTATATATTTTTTAAATGCATTGTAAGCCGCCTTGAGTCTTCGGAGGAAGGCGGCATACAAATTGAATAAATAAATAAATAAATAAATAAATAAATAAATTAATTAATTCCAGAGTTGTGTCCCTGTCAAGGGCACCTCTGATGATTGCCTGGCCGCCGTTGTGTGCACTGGTTTCCCAGTCAGCCGGCACAACCGCCACCACCATTGCAGCTTTCCTTCCTTGGCGGCTCCAGAGTCACTGCCTGGAGTGCCAGTGCAAACTCCAATGACCAGATGTGCTTCACACCGCTTGGAGGGCTTGTTTGGCCTTCGTGCCATTAATTTGCTTATTTACAGCCATGGTGGTACAAGAGAGAGCTGTGAGAGGCTCACGTTCACCATTTTTTAACTGTTTTGGCTGCGGTGGTGCTTGTAGAGACCTGGTGATTTCGTGTCCTTTTTTTCCTTTCTGCACCAAAATGAGTTGGAGTTACAATGACCATGGTGGCACAAGAGAGTGCTAGCTGAACGCGCCCACCATTTTGGACAGCATTTTAGCCACAGCGGGGCTTGGATAAGCACAGCTGTCTCGTGCCTCTCCTTTTTGAACTGTGGCTGATCCTTTGCCTTAGGGAATAGTATTGGCTGGCTAACTTCTTGTGAAGCAGCGCTTAAGGGATTGGGTTTAACTCCAGCATGTAAATTCCTGGTGGTCCTGTGGCCAGTGCCTTGTTGCTGTGAGGGAAGGCTTCCATCGCCATTACAATGATTGCAGCATGAACAGGTGGACAGGTTTGCCTTTGCTGCGCTGGGGCCTTTCTTCTAATATTTCTAAGACCAATCTCTATAGAGACTGGCATTCTAAGCGTGGTGCTATTGCCAACTGACTTTACCACCTGTTTCTGTGCAGGTGATTTCTGGGAAGAATAGCCTTCCAGGCATTTGGACTACCTTGCCTTACTGATTCTTCTCAGCAATTTGGCTAAATTGTACTTATTATGTCTGATTCAGAGTTATCTTCTGATATGGAGAAGGCTGCCAGCTCTTCCAAAGCCAGTAAATCAAAACACGCTGGTTCAAAAGGAGCTATAAGGTCTACCAGGAGTAAGTCAGTCAAGGCTAGGTCTTCCTCATCGTGGTCTTCTTAGCGACTACCAGTGGTGGATAAAAATGCTTCCAGGTGTCATAAAGCCTTGGAGAAGCAATTTGATAAGGCACAACGTTCCGCTCAAATGGCAGAACACCAGGGGGCTGCTACCACTGGGATCATATCACCTGGCTGGACTGTTGTGGTACCTTTACAACCTGTTGTGGCAGCTGACACCCAAGGTTGGGTTTTGTCTGAGGCCAGTACTTCTGCTCAGCCATTGGATGCAGTTATGCATGCAGTCCCAATTGTGGGCCAGTGTGCAGTACCAGTGGGATTAGAGAGACAACTAGTAGCTGGAAGCCAGATGCCAAAGGATCCGTTCACCCCAACCACAGCAGGGCTCCACCTGGGGGAAGGATTGGGTCCTGACCAGTCATTGGACATTAAAACCTTGATCTCAGATACACTGGCCAGGATGCTGGTGGCTGGATTCCAACAGGGCGGTCAGGTACCATTAATGGCACCAATTCCAAGGCCACAGATTTCTCCACATCAGTCTGACAGACATGCTTCCCCCTCCCAACAAGACTCCTCCTGTAGTGAGGTTTCTTCATTGGAGGATGATTATCCAGAGGATTTGGAATTCTCTGAGGACGAAGCCATGATGCCAGACAGACCAGCATTCACGGGGCTTTTTCGTCCCTCAGTCTTTAAGTCCTTACTCCATAAGGCCAAGGTGGCCACCAACAGTGGCTTTGTTGAGGATCTTACTGACCAACCTCAGGGTTCAGCTGACCCCCATGAGGATTTGATTATGATACCTAAGAAGGAGCAGGAATTCATTCCTTGCCCTAAACTTTTCTCTGAGGTCATTCAAAGACCATGGATTCAGCTTAGTTTGCTGACCGCTCCCAACAGACATGACAAGAAACTTTATTGTTCTGCTCCTGAGCTTGAGGAGCTATTGCAGTTGCCCTCTGTAGATGCCCTGGTAGCTAGCCTCACTTCTTCCACTGTTCTTTCCAGCAACATAGTGGAGGGACTCAAGTCCAAGAATAGGAAGGCAGAACTGTCATTCAGGATAACACACCAAGCGGCCGCTTGGGCCATTAAGGCCACAACATCGGCCTCTTTCTTTAACCGGGCATCTCTCATATGCTTTGCCAATTGCAGAAGAAGCTTCCACAGGATGATATCGGACTGCATCAAACCATTAATAAACTGGTAGCTGCCACAGAATATTCCACCGACGCATCTTTGGATGCAGCCAAATTTACATCTCGTGCCATGGCTTCTATGATTACGTCTCACCAACTCTTATGGCTACATAATTGGAGAGCTGATATGAATGGAAACTGGCTTTGGCTCTGTATAAGGGCTTGGCTCTATTTGGTGAGGCCTTAGAGCCCATTCTCATCGAGAACAAAAATAAAAGGAAAGTCCTGCCTTCCTCTTATAGGAAGGCTGACTGCCATTATTTGCCCTAGTCACAAAGGCAGCCCTTTCGGTCTGATGCCGGACCCAGCGGGTCCTATTTCCAACATTCTTACTCGCAAGGGTTTGACCGAACCCAGGATAGACAGTCCTTCCAGGATCGGAATAGATATCAGCCCCCAACAAAGAAACCATTCAGAGGGGATGGTTCCAGACCTTTGCAACATGGCAAGTGATACCCAACCACCCACACACATTAGTGGTCAGCTCAAACTATTCCACTGCCAGTGGGCGACCTCCACAACAGATGCTTGGATTCTTCAGATGGTGGAGTTCGGTCTCACCTTAGAATTCTGTTCCAGCCCTCCAAACTGCTATCTGCAGTGCCCAGTTTCTCATCAGCATGTAAAGAAACAACTTATGGAGAAAGAAATCCAGCATTTACTGGATATTCGGGCCATAGAGCTGGTACCAAACAGCCAAGAAAGAACCAGCTTCTATTCCATCCTATTTCTGGTACCCAAAAGTTCAGGGGGCTGAAGGGAATCTTGAATCTCAAGCATCTCAATCAATTTATTTTGTGCAGGCGATTCAAGATGCAATCCTTAAAGTCAATCCTGGGATGCACATGGGATGGGGACCTTTTACAATCAGTGGACCTCAAGGAGGCCTACCTATACGTTCCCATTTACCCTGGCACATCACAACTATCTCTGCTTTGTGTATGCCAATTGCAATTATCAGTAACGGGCCATGCCGTTCGGCCTATCATTGGCCCCATGAACGTTCACCAAACTGGTAGTGTCGGTGGCGGCAACTGTCCAGGTATTTCCGGTACACATCCTTTGCTACCTGGATGACATTTTAATCCTGTCATCTTCCCCATCACAGGCCACAATGGACAGAGTGACAGTGATCCGAATTCTTCACACCCACGGGTTTATGATCAACCTGTCAAAGAGTCACCTGCAGCTTACCTCCCGCATTCTCCACCTAGGAGCAGTGATTGACTCCCTCAGTGGCCATGTTTACCTGTCACCCGACTGCCAGCACAGCATCCAGGACTTGGTGAAGCAGATTGTTTCCCAAAGGTCAGTTCCTTTACTTCTGTTGTCACAATTGCTAGGGAAATGATTTCCTGCATAGCAATTGTGCCTTGGGCCCACCGTCATGCTCGGCCACTACAATGGTTCCTATTACCATTCCAGAGGACAGGGCAAAGCAACTCCAGGACCAAGGTTGTAGTGTTGACTCGTGTTTGTCAACACGAGTCAACAGGTGTTTGCTCACCTGGTGGATGTTGACCACAATTCAATAAGGCTAGCTGTTCCAAGAGCCCAACCACATCACTTTAACATTCGATGCGAGTCTCTACAGCTGGGGCACACATCTTTGGTCGCGGATGACCCAGGGCCAGTGGTCTCCAGAGGAGAGAAAGAACAGCATCAATTGGCTGGATTTGCAGGCAGTGTGACTCACTCTATGACATTTTCGGGCTGAAGTGTTGGCTCAACATGTCCTGATTTTGACGTACAATATGGCTACAAAGGCCCATATAAATCAAGAAGGCAGCACCCAATCCAAGGCACTGATGGCAGAGATGGAAAGGTTGATGTGTTGGGCAGAGAAGCATCTCATTGGCCTCACCGGCCCCAGTTCGCAGACCTCATAAGTCTCTTCATGTCCCGTCCCTGGAGGATTCCCCAGGACAGGATTTCTCTCAGCCAGGGGGTCATTCTCCATCTGGAGCCCCAGTGGTTCCACTTGACCATTTGGCACTTGAGACGATCCTCCTGAGGAAGGCTAACCTTTCAGGGAAGGTGATATGCACAATGCAAGCAGCCCAGCGCCAGTCAACGAACTGAATTTTTGATGCTTCATGGTGAGCATTCTGTCAGTGGTCTGCACGACACCATGTTGATCCTATGTCAGCTTCCATACCTGAGGTGATCAAATTTCTGCAAGCTGGACTTGACAAAGGTTTAGCTCCCACCACACTCCGTCAACAAGTCATGGCCTTGTAAATGGTACTTACTTGTGACTCTCTTCATACCCTCTCCCAACATCCGAGGGTACACATTTTCCTTCAGGGGGCTACCAATCTCTGACCTCTAGTCGTGCATCCCTACCCCACATGGGAGTTGCCTTTAGTTCTCCAGGCACTTACATCTCCACTATTCGAGCTACTTGGTTCTATCAGCCTCCGTTTTCTAACCCTCAAGGTTGCTTTTCTCGTAGCGATTACATCTGCAAGGAGAATATCCAAACTAGCAGCCTTATCCATACGGAAAGACCTCTGCATCTTCCATTCTGACAGAGTTGTATTGTGAATGGATCCTGCCTTTTTGCCCAAAGTGAATTCTTACTTTCTTCATGCCCAAGAACTCATTTTACCTGATTTCTGCCCAGATCCACGCCATCCACTGGAAGAAAGATGGCACGCATTAGATGTTCGGAGAGCCCTCTGCAAGTACATTAAATGAACTGCCTCATTCAGATGGACAAAAGCCTTATTTATGTCATTTCATCCCTCCTGTATGGGTCAGAAGGTTTCTTCTTCAATGGTGGGCAGAAAGGCCTGTATTTCAAAAGCAGATGAACTCAAGGCCAAGCCCTTACTGGGACGAGTCTTAGTTCATTCTACTCACAGCGCAGCCACTAAGGCTGCTTGGGCTACTCGAACATCAGTTGCAGACATTTGTAGGGCAGCCACCTGGTCATCATTGTCACCTTTTATAAGACATTACAAACTGGACACTTATGCCTCTGCTGAGGCATCCATTGGGTGGAGGGTTTTGCAAAGTGTACTCTCAGCCCAGGGCCCAGGGATCAGTCAGGCCCCCACCCAGCGTCCTTAAGCTTGGGTATATCCCATGCATGGATTATTGGAGCAGCGCTTCTGGAAAACGGATGTTGGCTTACCTGAATGTCCCTTTTCAGAGCGCGCTGTGAAGATAATCCAACCCACCCTTAGGCTGCCTGATCTTGGCCAGGGTGGGTTTTCTTGGTTGTATCTTGCAGATTCTCTTGTGGACTATGCCTTTGTGAAAAAGACTGAAGACAACGTAGCACAAGAGGCATGGCCAAGGATTTGAAAAAAATTACACTCAGTCTCAAGCAAATAGATGAGAGATTAACCCATGCATGGATTATCTTCACAGTGCTCTGAAAAGGGACGTTCAGGTAAGCCAACGTCCATTTTCAGGGCAACTGCGTTCCAAGGACTGGTTTTGTTGGATCTCTGTCATTTGTTTGATTATGGTTATTAAAGGCTTATTGCAGTGAGTTGACTAATACTGATTATTCATAATAAATCCAAAACTAGAAGGAAGGAGAAGAAATAGAGCCAGACTATATTTTTGAAATAATAGAAAATACTTGTAGCTCTGGTTTTAGATTTTGGCAGTGATTTGCTCTCCAAGCTTGTTTCAGTTTAGTTTCTGAATGTTTCGCGACCAGACTAGGTAACATCATCATCAGGATTTTCTTGTCCTATTCTCCTTAGCTTATAAATGTCTTGTGTGCCAGTTGGTCATGTGATTGGTTGTTCATGTGGAACTATATTTAAATTCTGAGCAGTTGAATGGTTCTCTTGTTGATTGGTCATTTGAATGGTGTGGTTTCTTACATTCATATTCATATGCTGGATCTACATCAATATGCTTGTTAATTGCTCCTTTGGTAGAATACCAGGCTTCAATAAATTCACCTGTGTGGCAGGTGTTACCATGTGTATATTGTTTATTTGTTTATACTGTTTTTCTACTTTATTCTGTGTAGATCCTGGGTGTCCAAATTTTGACTTGCATTGAATGAAGAGGAATTATTTTGGATCACATATAAAATATATAACATAGTTAATATATCTAAATCACAGAATGTTAAAAGTTTACAATCTTGTGGGCTATATTACTAGCAGTCAAGGGCTGCATGCAGTCCATGGACTATGGGTTGGGCATGCCTGATGTAGATCATTTCAATATAGTTACATTAAGAGCATTAAGAAGCTTTTTAGATGAGTTATCTACTAGAGCTGATTGTCACTTAAGGGCAAATAATCATCAATCAAATTGAGGATTAGAAATAATATAGGATAAGTTGCTATTTCTTCTCTGGTTTATGTTCCAAAACCATGCAATGTGATGGAACATTAGGTTTCTTGTTAATCCAGTGTAGTTGTTCTATAATTCTCTTTGTAATTTATAATTTAAATAGGATTGAGTTCTATTTAATTGTTGGTAATTTACTTTATATTTGTAATGCCAATAACATTATGTAGCACTCCATCTCTCTCTCTCTCTCTCTCTCTCTCTCTCTGTGTGTGTGTGTGTGTGTGTGTGTTTATAAATTTGTAGTCATCAAGAAGCTAAATTTATAAATAATTATAAAATGGCTCATAATTCACCTGTATCCTTAAAATTTTATTCCACAATATGAATCTTTTCAATTCATAAATAGTAGTTTATTTTTCAGTCTTATATTTTTCTTTGCTTTTGTTTTAAATTTTTGGTTAGGATTATGCTAATAACAGATTATATGGATTGCATAGTAGAAAGAAGAGTTGTTTTCACCATGTTTAAATTGTTTAATGTAACTAAGAAACCAAAATTCATTTAATCAAACTCCTGAGATATATTCAAATATGTTCTATTCAAATATTTTTCTTCAGCTATACAATTCTTGTAGAACTATTTTATTTTTAAAATAGGCTGGCATCTTAACATTTATGCTGTGTTGCTATTAATGATATTAATTGGTGATGCTTGACTGTTAAGGAAGAAAGGATATCGCCAATGTTGCTGTCCCTTTTAGCACAACTGTATGGTGTACAATACAGTTGTGCTAAAAACAGCTCAACTAGTTATTACATCTTCTCAAATTTCTTAATTTGCTATAACTTTGTGTTTGTAAAACATCATCAGACACTTTCCTTTTCTTTTTTGTAACAAATTTAGCCAGGTGCTTGAACAATGCTTATAACAGTTTCTTATAAAGCAGGAATGTGGCTTTCGTGTATTATAACCAAATTATTTCAAAATGTAAACTTTAAATATTGTAATGATCATTCATACTTAATGCATGAGAAAAACATTTTCCAGTGGCTACAAATGAAGTTCTTTTCTATTAGAAGTAAAAATGTTTTCAATATTTAGATAATTTCACTTAGGCATTATTAAAGCCACTATAAATTGGGTGAATGTATTATTTTCATATTTCTTCCTAATACAGCCTAACTCAACCTCTTATTTCCCCAAGAATGAAATCTCCCACTATAATATACTACACTTACATATTTAGGCATATTTAGGCATTTTCAAAATGTTGTATTGGTTTCCAGTTGTATTCTCACCCTTTTTCCTTTATTTTTCCTTTATTCATTTTCAAGATATAAGCAAGTGCAATATAAACATTTTAGCAATATAAATATACACATTCACAAAAGTTCATGAATAAAATTGCTGAACATACACACATACATATTTAAACAACATGATGCACATGCACGCATATGTACATTGTCTTGCACACATACATATACATACAAACATATGAACATGGTGTTAAATATGCAGGTTTGTATATGCACATTGACATGCACATCAAAGGTTTGAGTAGTTCATTTTCCAGTACACCGCTCCCACAATCCATGGCTGGGTATTTCACTTTGTGTTGCTTGGGAACTGGGTGATGAATATTCAAATTTCTT
>JANHZT010009136.1:20781-35460 GCA_032468215.1 Stegonotus admiraltiensis | reverse complement strand
CTCCTTGCAGCAAGCAGCAAGAAAAAACAGCTCCTTTCAGCTTCAGCACAGCCTAATTAGCACAAGTTGATTGGATCAGCCTGACTCTCAGCTGTTTTGCTCTCAGCTGTTTTGAGTGTTCCTCTGCTGCTTCCTACAAAGAGGTAAATTGCTGGAGCAGATTTTTTTCCCTTGTGCTAATCATAATTTTTTTCCCTTATGCTGAAAACGAAAATGAAAGTAAAGCAGGCTGTTTGCTGTTTGTTGCAACGAGGCAAAATTGCTCAGAGGCAGAGGCAAATTTCTTTCTTGTTTTCCTCACCAAAAAAGGTAGGTGCGTCTTATACTCCAAAAATACGGTATATACCATCACATTCCTATCACTATATGCTATATGAAAAAAGGTGATCCAGCCAGTAATTAGAAAGGCTTCTTTAAAAAGTAATACATTATAAAATAATCTGTGTTAAAACTTTCTCACAGACTTCTCACATGGTATAGCACATACTATTATCGTGATAATACTAGAGGTTAATATTTATCAGCTGTTTTTCATTTTAAAATATATATCTTTTATTGTGTAGGAAAATTTGAAAGCCATGCTCGAGTACATACGGGTGAAAAGCCTTTTGAATGTGATATTTGCCAGCAGCGTTATTCAACCAAATCTAACTTAACAGTACACAGAAAAAAACACAACAGTGAATTGGAATTTCACAAAAAGGAACACAAATGTTCATATTGTAACAAACTGCACGCCACCAAAAAGACCCTGATAAAGCATGTAAAAAGGCAAGTATCATTGAATCATACTGCATTTTGGGTAATATAGAATGATCATTTGGTTTCCTTTTATTATAAAATTATATAATTGTATGCTGCAGGATACTAGTTATAAACAATAATCCAGTTAAATACATGGCAACTTATTTTAAATGTGTAGGATGTTAAAAGCATGGATAACATACATGATCCTTTCCCAATCATGCCCTGCCTGAAGATGATGAAAATATAGTGGACTTCAGGCTGGGTAAAATTGTGTATATTTATAAAGTAGTTCTATCAGTAGTGTAGTCACCTTGAAACAAATCAGGATATATGCTCTCCACCAAACACGTACACATGTGAAGTGAGATATCAGTATGTTCAGTAGTATTACATATTCTTTTTAATGTATGTCCTGCTATTTATTGAATATTGAAAGGTGGTTTAAGTAAATTGGGGCAAAAAGTGCTTAAAGAGGATGACTAAAAGCACATTAAAAAAACAGTTAACATTTGTGCTGATGTCGAATTGTAAATTTCAGCTTGGGTTATATACATAATTTTTCAAATGGGAATATAGATTAAGAAATTTCAAATATTTTGCTTTCTTTATATGCAGTACAGGATAATATTTCTTTTTAATAATTATACAATTAGGCCAGCAAGCAGTAACAAAATGCAAATTAGTGATTTGCTGTGTTATATTTATTAAATAAATAATGTCTTAGTAGATTTCCTCCTCAGATTTCATCCTGAAAATGTACAAGAGTTTCTGTCTACCAGGAAGAAAAAAAGTGAAGGATGGAAATGTGAGGTAAGTATGATTTTGGTTTCACTGAAATTATTTGATACTTCTGACTTTATTTTTATCTATGACTTGAATCCAAATCAGAGGCTATGCATTTATTTACTGAAGTTCTTGAATTTGCTGTTTTAACTGCTACTTAGAATTCTTGTAAATTGTTTTAGAATGTTTGTCAAGGAGCTGCAGTAGGAAAGGAATCTCTGAAATTCTTTTTTTTTAATTTTTAATTTTTTTTTATTATAGTTCAAAAAAAAAAACCCAAACAAATGTATAATAGTTTTTCTATCACAGTGTAACATCACCACACACACACACACACACACACACACCAATAATCAGAAAGTAAAAAATAGAAAATATTTACAGATTCTTATATATAAATTTACATTTCCAATACTTATTGATTACCAAAATTATACCATCATCTATAATTATAATCCAACATTATCCTTTGTCTCTCTCCCATCGTTTCTGGATCCAATCATACCACATGTTCCAACTACTATAAACAAAACTGATAAAGGGTAAAAAAGACTCAGATTTTTATAGTAGACTCTCTGAAATTCTTGAGCATGGACAAAAGCTTTGTTCCATGCTCTTGGTTATGTTGCTGTTTTTATACTGTGAGAGTAATATGTAGATATTGTTTGAATACATGGACCTGATAAGTAATAAGTACCTAAAACAATTTATGTTAAAGTTACTAAATCATAACGTTAGGGATAAATGGGAAATCCTATATTTCATTATGTGCTTTAGTATATAAATAGTGCATGGTGCAGTTGGGTTCAGGATAATAAAAATAAAAAGTACCGTAATATGACTTAGTAGCTTATTGATGCATTGTCTTTTTTGGTCAATGGTTTAATAATGTAACTTTAGTTGAGAAAATAGTATGTAGCAATCGGCACTGAGTAAATCACCATACATGCTAAAGTTATGATAAAATTTGAAATTAACAAGATTAACAGAGAAGCAAATAGCCATAACTATGCAATTGCATAGTACAGTTATTTCCAGAAAGCTGCCATATGTATTTACATGTACAACTATTAGTAGATAAGCTGACCCTCAAATTTTTAACCAAAAGATTATGAAAAATGCATTATCTATGGAGAAGCCAATCCACATTTTTCATTATATTGTGGTTAAAATATTTGAGAGTCAACTTATTTACAGATAGATTCATGAATTACAAGTACTTTAAAAATATTACTATATATATCTATGGATAAGCCTATACTTGGATAAGCCAAACCCAATTCTTTGGTACATTTTGGCACTTAAAATTCTCAGCTTATTTGCAAATGTAAATGTAATATGCTGATTTATAATTCATTCCTTTGAGTGATAAGATTGAGTTTGTGTATATATTTTCACAGATAACTTGACTTTTTTCAGAAAGCTCAAGGTTGTGTATTTTACTTAATCATTGTAAATTGTTGTTGCTACAGATTTGCAATAAGTCTTTCACACGAAGACCTCACTTGGAAGAACACAGAATTCTTCACACTCAGAATAAGCCTTTCAAATGTACCTATTGTGAAGAGCATTTTAAATCCCGCTTTACGAGATTGAAACATCAAGAAAAGTTCCATTTAGGTAAGAAAATATTCAATGCATACATGTTTTTAATTCATTAGCTGAATTGAATTCTGTATACCAATTTTCCAAATCTCTATTCACAGTGTTTGAACAATTCTTTAAACTGCTTGAAGATGAGGTTCAATTTTTGGACAGATTAATTAAATGAATCCTTCTTTAGAGGTGTTTGGGGAAAAAACTCAGAAAATTTCAGTTAATCTAGTTATAGTTAGGGATTTACAGTACATGTTTTGCAGCTCACAGGGTATTTTCCCCATCCTCCACTTCAGCCTATCTATTTGTTCTCGATTTCACCACTTCATTCTGAAGTTTGTTGAAGGCCAATTTTCCATTAACCTGACCAATTACTTGATTTTTAACACTAGTTTAAAATTACAAAAACTGTTTTCAATGCATTCTGAAAAATGCAAAAAAATAAAAGCCCCAAAACAGAAGAGAGGTGGGGAAACTTATCAGGGTCACTTCCTGTTTGTTTAAAAAAATATAGCTTTATGAGCTACTAAACCTTTGGACATATTGTTTTCCCAGTTTTCTTGGAAACAGTAAACTTTTAAACTTTGACCAGAAATAATTAAAAATTTTCTCCTAAACCATTTTCTTTGTTGCTGAGAACTAAAGTAACATATGAAATATTGACCTATTTATATTTCATTATTTGTTTAGTCGCATGTAATAAATTTGTGCATTTACTGAATAATCAGACAAAAGAACATTGATGATTTTTTGGTCAATTATGTCTTTAAAATCTATTAGGAAAAAAATTGCTGCAATTCTATTTAATGCATCAGCACAACTATATTACACTTGAAGTAGAAATATTACATGACGTTTATTTTTTGAAGTACCTCTCAATATAAAAAAATAACAAAGAAGGACTTAGGGTTATTGGCCTTCTACAATACATGTAACTTGGAAAATATAACTGCACTTCCTAGCATTTTTCCACTCTCCTTGTTTTTGGAGCTTTAAAAGCTGTAGTTGTGATGTTGACATAGAAATAGCAGATTTGCTTGGATTCACAGGCTACAGAAGAGGGGATAATCATTTCCAATTTTTTCTTTATTGTAATATCTTCTACTTATCCCTTCATCATGGTACTAGAATACCTGTTTCAAGAATGTTAATTCCATAAAGAAAAATATAAGTTCCAGCAGGACTTTGATATTTTTAAGGCAAAAGATATTGGAAAGTACCATCATGCATTCTGCAATTTGGTAAATCTACTGGCCCTTAGAAAATGAAGCAGAATTGAATCATAGAATGTGGGATTTGCACTGTGAAGCTTAAGGGCTGTTTTCCCTAACTTTTCAAATAATAGTTAAGAAAGTGGCCACTTACCCAGTGCATGAATAGCTATCATATTTCTAATTTTGTTTAAGGATAAATGGATTTTATAAAGATAAATCGTGCCTCTGCTTTTCAAGAGCCATCTTCAATCTGGCATTTCTTTTCTGCAAGTCACTATTGGTAATTTGGTACATTTTGAAGGAAATTGTTCATTTAATAAACAGCTGTTAAAACAATTGCTTTCTCCTGTCCAAGATGACTTCAAGAGGCAGTGTGGCTGTTTTTGCTAATTCTATGCTAAATGATTATTTGAGTCATACAATCAAGTTTTAAAAACCTTAGTGGCAGATCAGCCCACTTTGGCTATGTCAGACCTAGAGTTTTAGATATTGGCAAAAATATAGAAAACAATCACATGGCAGACAATTCATAGATAAACTGGTCCAGGGAGTCATTCTTGGTAGTTATGATGCCATAATTTAATGGCTTACCAAGTCCATAAAAATGTATAATCAATATGTTGTGTTTAAGTTTCATAAAAAAGAAGAGAATGCAAAAAAATACGAATCTGTACGAAATATCTTCCTTTTTGGTAGTTAAGTTTTGGTAAACTTGTGTCAGAATTACCAATAGCAACTTCTGGGGAAGAAATAATGACTGTTTAAAAATGAAAGATTAATGTGCTTGTGGTTAGGTTTTTCAAAATGAAGAGAGTTCAGTTTTGTATTTTTGTGTTCCAAAATATGTGTTTGTTAATTATTTAAATCATTTGCTCAAGTTGCATAAATGTAAAATTGAATCCCTGTGTCTTTTTAGGACCTTTTCCATGTGATATTTGTGGTCGTCAGTTTAATGACACTGGAAACCTGAAGCGCCATATTGAATGCACTCATGGAGGAAAGAGAAAATGGACTTGCTTTATTTGTGGAAAATCAGTTAGAGAAAGGTATGCTGAATATACATGCTGTGTTTTATATAAATTAAATGGAATGCAGATCAATGAATTCACCAATATTTTAAAAAAATATTGTAAAGGCAGTTGATCAGCACCTATGTGTTTCTCAGAATATTTCATACCATTTACTTCCCAAGTCTTTACTCATCAATCAGCATTTGGATCTACTGAGCCGAGGGAAACTCCATTGACTTAGGGTTTCAGGTGTATGTTTTTATTCGATGTACATACCTTCTTTATTTTGTATAACTCAAGGCAGAATGCATAATGCTCCTTCCTCCTATGATCTTCACAACAACCTTTGAAATAGGTTGGGATAAAAAAGAGAGACTGCCTAAAATCATCCAGCCAGTTTCTGTGGCTAAGGGAAGAACAGAGTTCAGGATCTCCCCGTTTCTAATCCAACACTTACTGCACCAAACTGGTTCTCTGTTTTTATATCAGTGAATTTTTTGTCTTTCTCCTATTTAGGTTAGATCAAATGAGTATTGTACAGCACTTTGAATTAAAAAAGAAAGAGTGCTTTGCAGTTCAGAAGATGCTCATTAATATGTCAGCAACCTGTTGCAGAATGATCCTGAAGAAAGATGCATTTTATTTGGGGAAATGCTATCCATCATTTTCTTCTGTGTATTGAAGGCTTTGCCCACTTAATAAAGATGCTAAGAAAGGCTAAAAAACAAAACCCAAATAAAGACTGTGCAGATCAGCAGGGGCTTGATTCTCGGTAGCATTAGACAAGAATATGGACAGGCAGAGGCCTAGCCTTTGATCAATGTGTTAAACGGCCTTTTTCAGATTCTTCCTCTTGTCAGACATTTTATGTGCTATAGGCACACTTACTAAGTTTATTTTATATGCTGTGTATTTACATATTCAACTATATAGCACAGCAGAATTCTCAACTTTGTGACTCTGTTGGACTTAAAATGATAAATAAGGTTGTGTTCTCCTGTACTTCTATCAATATGAACAGTGATTTTATTAAGAATGGGATTGAACAACAGATTGATTTTTAAAATTAAAATTTAATCTATTCACCAAATAAAATGACAGAATCTTATAACTTTATTTTTTTTTTATAAAAATACTTATCTTCACTAACGCATACACTTCTACAGTGACCCCAGAGACTGGATGTACAGTATATGGTGTTCCAAAGTATTCCACTAAAACTTTTAGAATGTCCTGGGTGCTACCTGCTATGATGGCAGAAATGCCAGAACCATACATGTATTTCTGAAAAAAATGCCAAACCCGGTGATCATTGGCAATGGATTGACAGTGTCTGGTAACAGTTTGTCCATTATCAATAGATGTCAGTTATACTTTGCAGAAAATCAGATTGTGGCCATTTTAAATGCATGTATTATTGTATCGTAAAAGCATTAGGAAATAATTTCCTCCTTATATCTGAATTTCTTCCTTACAGAACAACTTTAAAAGAACATTTGAGAATTCACAGTGGAGAAAAACCACATCTATGTAGCATTTGTGGGCAGAGTTTTCGTCATGGAAGCTCCTATAGGTAATACTTTCCATACTGTTATGCCACAATCAGTTATGCTCTGAAATGACTTCAATATACAATTTATAGCTAGCTTGTCATTAAAGAGTAGAATTAAAATTCAGTACTAATTACTACAATAAGAGAAATCCCTATGGAAGTTATTTTTAGTTTTTAGCAAACAATGGACTATTGATAAGCAATCTTTACCAAAGTTTGCTCATCTGAATGCTCATCTATTTCCAAGTAGACAGGTACAAAATTTAAATATAATTTTTACCCATCTACTTGTAAATAAGATGACTGGACTCCATGACCCATTTTTTCAAAAATTTAAAACTATTTAGACTTAATAAAATCAGTAGCGGCATACAGTATCTACCCAGAAATAGTATAGCAACCTCTCAGAGTAGATGGTGTCGTTGAGTTATACTAATTTAGATTTTCAGATTTAAGTTACAGTTAATATAAGTTATGAAACGTTAGTGTAAGTTATACTAATTTAGATTTTCAAATTTGAATATCATGGCACATTAAGCATGCAGATGCTAATCTTGTATTCCTGTTAATACTGGCTTCATCTGCGAGTCCACCATGATGATAAGAGATATGAATGTGAAGAATGTGGAAAAACATTTATTCGCCATGATCACCTTACAAAACACAAAAAGATACATTCAGGTAAGGAGTGGCATTGACATTACCTTTTTCAATCAAAGAATCCAGGAACATAGCATTCGTTTATATTTCACAAAATAATGGCCTGCTGAAAGAAAGGATTTCTGTTTTCACCATGACTGGTTAGAGATGAAGAGGATGTATACCAACATATGTGGCCAGACTGTTATTTGCAGAACAGATATTCCATGAATGAAAAGGCTCCTACTCATGGAAAACACTGAGGTATACTAGAATGCAACTGTTTTCTCATGGAGGAACATTTTAAAGTTATTTTTTCAACAGCCAAGGGTCACAGAAGGGAGATCAGTGGTGGAATCAGGACACAGTGATCTCAATTCCATCCCTTTCTGCCCCCCCACCCCCCAACACCTTCAGAATAATAAATTTAATTTTAAAAGACATGTTAAGCCTATCAGCAGTTTCTTTATTATTATATTTTTTGACAAATTCTACTTTTTCCCCCTACTCCCGGTCTTGGTGACACAATATATCATCACATATGTATATTATCACATACTGGCGAGTCGTAGACATTGATCCCTAATTTATTTATTTTATGTATATCCTGCCTTTATTTTATACAGCTCAAGGTGACCTACATAATATTCCCTCCTCTCTTTTTTCCCGACAATAACCTTGTATAGGTAGGTTAGACTGAATGAGAATGACTGGCCCAAAATCAGAAATAGTTGGGTGCCTCTGGAATTTTTTGGGATGCTTCCTGGAAGTTTTATTAAATTAATTCAGAATATATAATTGCTTCACCTTAGGAGAGAAAGCCCATCAATGTGAGGAATGTGGAAAATGCTTTGGCCGAAGAGATCATCTCACTGTTCATTATAAAAGTGTTCATCTAGGAGAAAAAGTGTGGCAAAAGTAAGTTTAATTTAATATTGAAATATATTCAATATTGATATATTGTTGTAACATATCCAACATCTGAGGATATGTTAGATTGATTTGTATATATATACCAAATAGAACCAAGGTCAGGTTCTGGTTAAATCATGGTTTAATTAATCCAAAAATAGTCTTATATGAATGCATTCTTTTTACCCCTTGAATACTAATGTTGAAAAAATAAGGCGTATTATGGTATGATAAGATACAATTGGGAGAAAAGGTTTCAATAATACATGACATCTGTTTCTTCATATCCAAAACAGTGAGAAGCAAACATAGAAGATACTTATTATAGATCTAAATGCCTTATCTAATTTGATTTCTATGGGGGGTTTTACTTTAGATGTATGAATTTTTATCCTAAACAGGTGTGTATCAAACAGCTGAAAGAAGACATGAAATTGAAAACAACAAGGCCAAGGAAAATAAGATATAGAAAGTGTACTTCAATATTTAATTAATAATAACTCTCATTCTTCTCCAACTGTTGTGATAGGTAGCCTTCGAGTCATGAAGTTCCTAAATCAGCATAGAATAGCTGGATTTTGCATTAATCCTTTACCCTTGTACTGGAGAATATGAATGTTTACATTACAACCCTATATATGATTAACAGAATAGCAGAATTGAAAGGGAGGTCTTCTACTCCAACCCCCTGCTCAAGCAGGAAACCCTATATCATTTCAGAAAAATGAAAAATGCAAAACATAACAGAGTGGTTTACTCCTAGGCAGTGTTATATACAGTACATAGAATCACAGCATCATTAAGGGTCTTTTTCTTTCTTTAAAATGTCCCATTTAAAAGAGATAGAATCAGAACTAATAAATGTTTAAGGACCAGCTCTGCCAGCTCCATTGCTGCCACCATGCTGCTAGCCATTGAAATCTGATTAATACATGTGGCTCACCTCTGCCTTCAAGTTGAATCACAAATTTGCCCCAAAATTTTAACAACTGGCTACTGTGACTCCAGCCCCATCACTGGATAGAACTGAGTTTCTTGATGGGTTACACATTTATTTGCATTAACACTCCTTGTGAAGGTATTGGAATCGTCCACAAGCAAACAATTAAATGCACATTTATTTCTAAGAAACAATTTAAAAGCAGGGGAAAATGAGAATAAGCCTGTAATAGTAATTTAGTTTATGTAAGCCTGAAAACATTCCTTGGTAAAAAAATCTATTTTCTAATATATTTTATTTACTTGCTTTTCTTCAAAGGTACAAAGCAACATTTCATCAATGTGAAGTCTGCAAGAAAGTTTTTAAGGGGAAATCAAGTTTAGAAATGCATTTTAGGACACATTCAGGTAAACAATCAGAGTAGCCGGCTAAAAACTCAGTTGGGATCTCTTCTAGTTTTAAAAACTTGCTTGCAGCAGAAGAGAATGCTTGTATTTCTTTGTTTTTCAGTTTCCTCTATTTTGGGTAGTGAAAATAATTAATCCAGAACATTTTGAGCATCGTTCTTAATTGTCACAGTTCAACGATTTGCTAAAAAATCTCTTGGATTCTTAATCTATCCCAATTCCCTTCCTTGCTTTATGCTATATTCCATGTTCCCATCTTAACTAAATATTTTTCCCAATCCAATGCTTTCATTAAAGAATGTTGCCAAAATGTTTTAAAATAGTTCTTTTGGCCCACTTCCTGCAAGTTGAGTGGCTGATACTATTCAGCATGGATTTCTATCCCCTCGGTCATCATTAAGACAAGAAGCTATTTTGACTTCTCAATTCATAACCCTAATGCAAGACACAAAACACTCAAGCACACTAAATCACACAATCAAGCAAACACTAACAAAACTAATGAACTGTGTGATTATTGAAGTGTGAATTTTAAAGTTATTTTTTATTTGATGAACTTTTGAGGGGGGGAAAATCCTCTTGAAGCAGAACTACAAAATTAAGACCTCATTTCCCACCCATCCTTGCCTCCCCATGCCCTACAATGCTTTCTGTTAACCTAAGTAGCTCAATACGTTTTGATCTAAGGCTGGCAATCAGCGTGCCTGAATGTATTGCAAGTCACAGTATCAATTAATGGTATTGTATATCAGTTTTGCATATCTCAATGCTTCGTTCTCACCTGAAACAAAGTTTGGAATAAATGGAAGGTTTTCTGTATTTTTAATTACATAAAATTAATTATGTATTTTTTTAAAAAGTGAAATGATAATAAACTTTAAAACGACTTGCATTTTTTTCTCAGGCATGTGTCAGATGTTCTGTGTTCTATAGAAATTATTTGAAACAATGTTTTGGTATATAACAAAGATTAAAAATGGTAGATAATATATAAAAGATAGCACATTTATTCTATTAATACTGACTTTTTAATGCAGGTGAGAAACCATACAAATGCCAAATTTGTAACCAGTCCTTCAGGATTAAGAAGACATTAACTAAACACATGGTTATTCATTCAGATGCTCGCCCTTTCAACTGTCAATACTGCAATTCAACATTTAAACGAAAAGATAAACTAAAATACCATACTGATCACGTACATGGAGGGAAGTCTGCAGATGAACTGCAAAATTCATTGTCAGATGAAAAAATTGTGTCATTACCAGCTCAGTACACATCAGATGATAAGGCTTTTCAAGGTGATTCTAAACCATTTGTGGATCAGAACACAACCTATCAAGTGGATACCAAGGCAATGCTACAGAATGTACCATCAGACACAGGTGTGCCAGTGACACTGATATCTGTTCGAATGCGTGAAACTCAGTCTGATCTTGTACAACCGCAGCCTCCTGTTACAACTTCATCTCACTCAATTCTTCCTTCACAACCCCCTCCAACAGATTATCAGCAAACAACAGATCTGGAATTTCTTGAAAAATATACTCTTACTCCACAACCAGCAAATATAGTTCATCCAGTTAAACCTGAACAAATATTGGATCCTAGAGAACAAACTTACCTTGGAACGTTACTAGGTCTTGATTCAGCTCCTTCTGTACAGAACATTTCAAATAATGAACATTAATGATCATGTCTGTGAAATGTGATATTTCATTAGCCTTGAGCTGTTAGCCATTTTGAAGGCTAACAGTATTATATAAGCTGTTGTCTATTTCATTAAATGAATGGGGTATTATGTTGAAATAGATGTGTATGTGTGTGTATATGAAGAGAGAGAGGAAGAGAGGGGAAATGAAATGCAGAGAATAGAGATTGTGACAAGTGTCTTCTTGTCAGGGATCCTAGCATTCTTCTGTATTACAGAAGACAAAAAAATACTGGATATATGAAAGTAATTATACAAACTGTATTTAGTTAACTAATTTAGATTTTAAAATCATTTAAATGAAATAAGTTCAATTTTTGTTTAATCACTAAACGGAGACCAAATTCCATTATCACACTCTTAAAAGAGCCACATTTTTATTCAGATTTGGTCAAAAATGTGAAAAAGAAGCAGCTGCTTTTAATGAACAGTAGAAAAGTGCTGTGGTTATCCGAGATCAAAAACACTTATTCTAAATCATTTTTAAGACATGCACAGCCGTTGTAAAGAAAATTATTTATCATTTCTGTAATGAATTTTTTTCTGACTGCAGTATATGCTATTCTGTGTGAATGTGGGCATATAGAAAGACCAAGAGAGAGAATTAATATTTCATTCATTGCATGAAGAAAGCTACAGTGCAAAAAATTTATAACATAGTTGGCCTTTATGGTGTCTGTTTATTTGCTACAACAAACTAAAACAAGTGTTTGTTCTACTGAAAATTCTCTTAACAATTGAAAAGTTAATATATCTATATTTTCTTTGACTTTAGTTATTTTAAAGCTGTTGAGCATGAAAAATTATTGTTGCCATTTTAATGCAGTGGTTTAGCTTTCAAAATCATGTATTTTTCTTAAAAATTGTAATTTTTAAAAAATAAATTCTTGAAGAGTAAAAAATATAGATTTAATCAATTATGGATTGAAGTCCCCTCCCCATACGTTTTTACTGTGCACATATCTCATTTTGTATGTTATAAAAGCTTTACAGTTAAAACTATATATGTCTTTCTTTTGATTGTCACAATTTTAAAACCATTTCTATTTCAATATAAGGTGAAATAAATCAAGGTAGCAATACTGCTTCCTAGATAATGTATCATTATCTAGGAAGGTATCAGCAGGAGTCATTGCTGTTAGCAATCTAAAATACATCCAGGAATCAACCATGTAAGCCTGGCTTTTGTTTGTGGCTTCCTTAATCTTGCTTTTTGATGGAGAGTTTTTTGGGAAAATAATAATAATAATAATAATAATAATAATAATTTGTTGTAAATAAAACCTGCACAAATGAAATCTTGTGGAATTGAAATACTAATTTCAATAAACTGCTTTTATTATAAAAAGGGAAAGGAACTTAGTTGAGCATGAGGAAAAAAATCCATATAATTAAAAACTAAACATAAAATAATACTGGTTAGTGCTTAAATCAGGTCTATACAGATTAGAGTCTTTTACCTATTGCAACCTAATTCTATCTGCATACAAGGATTTAATTTGAAGATTATTTCCAAACTGTTGCAAGAAATACTTTAAATATAATAAATTTTCTAGCTTTGGTAATAGTTCTTAGAAACTTAAAAGCATGTACATGCTTTTATTATATCACTAATTTAGGAATCTAAATGTATATCATAATTTTTTACACATTAAATAGCTAATCATGTTAGTTTACCTCTTAAACTCTAGTAGCAAGATTTACTGCATTAAGTAATGGTCAGAGCTACACAGGCAAAGATCTTTGTTTTCACCTAAAGTCAAAATTATAAACTCCCAGTTTTACTGCTACTAAGAGCACCCAAAGGCAGAAGAGAATCTTAGTTCCAGTAGAATTTTTGTTGTTGTCCCAAAGCAAATCACAAAATTTTCAGTGTTGCAATATATTTTATGATATCATTTTTTCACCATAAGGAATGTTGATTTTTAATGATTTATGTAGGCAGGACTTCCTCCAAGAGGCTAAAAAATAAGTGGAAGAAGTTTCATGTAGCCATCTGGGTGTGATGTGATTCCTTTGAAATGTGAAATAGATGAAGGCCAAGCGGTTTCAGGAGAGGTTTGGTTCGTGACAGCCATAATAATAGCAATACTACTTAGACTTATATACCACTTCACAGTACTTCACAGCTCTCTCAGCAGTTTACAGAGTCAGCATATTGCCCCCAACAATCTATGTCTTCATTTTACCGACCTCAGGATGGAAGGCTGAGTCAACCTTGAGCTGGTCATCATCGAACTGGAGTGAGCAGTGAGTTAGCTTGCACTGCTGTATTCTAACCACTGTCACCACAGCTTTTAATGAGTTTGTTGTTCTTTTGGACTCTTAGACATAAGCATGGAATAGCAATACAGCAGGGGTGTCAAACTTGATTTCATTGAGGGCTGCATCAGGTTGTGTTTGACCTTGGGGGACGTGGCCAGCTCAACATCACTCATGTTGGAGGCACCTGTGGTGGCCCGGGCAGGACTGGGGGGATCCATTGTCTCCAGCAGAGGCAGGTGAGACCAGGGAGAGTGCCAAATGATGGCCTCCAGCAGCCATCTGTCAGTAAAAATGGAGCTTGGGAGAGCTCGGTTTTCACTGACAGAGGGCTGCAGGAGGCTATTGCAGCAGAAAACGGAGCTTTAGTTTGACACTAGACACCTGGCTTCCGCAGAGGCAACTGCTGTTCTCCACAATTACAGGTAGTCCTCGACTTACAACAGTTCATTTAGTCACCATTCAAAGTTACAACAGCACTGAAAAAAGTGACATGCCTATTTTTCACATGACCATCACAGCATCCCTAAGGTCATGTGATCAAAATTCAGATGCTTGGCAACTGACTCATATTTACGACAGTTGCAGTGTCCTGGGGTCATGTGATCACCTTTTGTGACCTTCTGATAAGCAAAGTCAAGAGGGAAACCAGTTGACTTAACAACTGTGTTATTAACTTAACAACTGTGGCAAGAAAGGTCGTAAAATGGGGCAAATTTCATTTAACAAATGTCTCAACAACAGAAATTTTGGGCTCAATTTTTATTGTAAGTTGAGGGATTACCTGTAACAAGTCAAGCTGCAAACCTCTGTCCATAGTTCTTCAGGAACTCTGTCTATCAGATCTAATTCCTTAAATCTATTTGTCACCTCTACTGTATATTCATCAGGGATATGATTTAGTTC